>VSMD01055617.1:0-64697 GCA_008750895.1 Mirza zaza
ATATATATATATCATGTATATTCACCACTACCACAAATTCTGACTGCAAATTTTGCCCTCCACCCAGGTGTTAGGACTCCAGAGGGATTGCTGAGGGTGAATGTTGTAATTACCACATTCTCACAGCTGCTAATCCTTACACTCCTTTCCCTAAGAGAGCATATTTCTCACACTCAGCTGGGACCTCCCGGTTGCCATCTTGGCTGTAACTCCTCAGAGTGAGGCCGGCAGTGGTGAGGAGGCCACAGTGCTTGTGCCCCAGAGATACTCTGACCCGGAAAAGGCCCTGGACCAGAATGCTAACATCTGTCTTCTAGGAAAGATAGGCTTCTACCTGAGAGTCAGCATGGTGTAGGGAAAGAATATCTATGTATTAATACTTTTCAGTCAGATAGACCTGAGTTCAAATTCCACACAGCTTACTGTGGAATAGTTTTAGGTAAGTCATTTAACTCTTCTGAGTTTTATTTTTCTCATATATAAAATAGAGAATAATCTTTCAGAAGCACTGTGAAGACTGTAAATAAATCCGATAAAGCAGCTCATATAGACCAAGTATGCGTGTTTTATAAATTTTGTCAGTTGCTGTTATATATATAATAAGCCAAATGGTCTTAGATGATGGACTTAACCTTTCTGAGATTTGTCTCCATTGCTAATAATGATTGGACTAAATCATGAAGTTTTGGTCAACTCTAAGAATTTAGTGCCTCGGTTAAAAAACCTTGGTCTAAGTGGTAGTTCTGTGGTTTTGTTCTGTTTTGTATTTAAGAGTGGGGAGGTGGTGTCAGTAAAATTATAAGGGTAGATTGTTTTAGCAGAGCTGTCAGTTATTGAAAAAAAAAAAGCCACACTCATTCCTCTGTCATACCCAAGTATGTTTTTCTGGTAGGGACAACTCTCAAAGCAAGATTGAGAAACAAAAGCAGCAAAATCTAAGATTATGCCCCAGCACCATAGGTGCACAATCTCCCATGGTCATTATCATTTCTTAATTGTCAAGGGGAGATTCCTGCGTCGAAGCTGCTTATTTGGTGCCCTTAGCGAATGGAGTTGTCAGGTGCCCCTTAAAGTTCCATAGGTGTGGCCTCCAAAGGGGACTATGGTGACTCCCCAAAAATACATATCTGAAAGGGTTTGTCATTTCTAGATTTCATTTTCCAGTCCCTCTTATTCTAATAAAGCAATTTTGAGTAAGAACATAGCAAGAATTTTTGACCTGCCCTACTACACATAGATCAAAATAAGAACATGGGACTGTTTTGTTTACTTAACTGATGACAATTTTATCTCAGCAAGTTCAGGCAAGAATTTAATCATCTGAAGTTTCCCACTTTTTATACCACAGGGGAAATTTAATTTTCAAAACTTTTTAACAAAGTTTATTTACAACTATTGAACCAGCAATGAATAAATATAAATTATATCCTTATAAATTTTAATGTAATTCATATTCTTATAGACTATTTATTAATACTCCTTACAAGTTTTACTCTAATTTTTATATTTGTATAGAAAGCAGGAGGAAATACACAATTTTTCTTTTTTATTATGTCAACCCATAAAATTTCAGCTTTTTCTTTTTCATAAAAATGTTTAAGCATGCTTTATTCATCTTTATGGAAGTGAGATGAAATATAAAATAATTGAGATTGCTACTATTTATTTACTGAAGGATAAATGTTATAAGAGAGGTGGTTGTGGATTCACTGAAGAAAAATAGCTGGAAGTAGAGGTTGAAATAACTGACAGTACTATTCAGTTCCCAAACAGGAAACTTCCAGGAGTGAAAGACTGTAGGAGCCTTATATTTCTTTTTACCTTCAATGTTATTGTGAATTTAGAAACACAATGAATAAATGACTGAATAGGAGAGAGGAAGGGCAGAGACCCAGGAAATCTGAAACAGCTGTGGGTACCATTTAACATGGATTTTTCTCTCATTTAAAACCATTTTCAAATGTTGTCTAATTCTTAGTTATTTCTCTGGAAATAGATTTACCACTTGGGAAGTATTTGTATTTAAATCTTCAGATGAGTCCAAACTTATCACTGAAAAAATTAGGAATCCTAGAATCATTTGGTTTTCCTCCAAAGTAGAAAACTTAGCAGAACTTAAGCTTCAAAAAGATTTTTTTTTTAATTGGCCTAGTGGATATCAATTTCTTAATAAATGTATGCCATCTCTTAAACAATTCACCATGAGTTTATATAAGAAAGGTCTTCTTTGATAAGAGATGACCATTTCATCATGTTTTGGTAAAGAAAACATCTTTTCAAAGTCCTATTTTTTCCTACTGGATTCAGCTACAATGTTTTCATGTTCTGCCTGACCTCACCAAGCGATAAACTGTCTCCAAGTCTATCTTTTCTTGGAAATACAATTTAAAAATTCACAACATTTCGATATAAAGCACGATGATTTTTTTCAAATGTATTACACAATGTACTGAGACCCAAATCTAACTTTTTATGAGCCTTTCTCTATGATATCTTAAAGGGTACCCCAAAATGACTAATGGCCCTTTCTGTCACGGGCCAAAAGATGTACCGTTCCAGCTTCATCTCAAGAGTCTTGCTATTGAGAAAGAGTCAAATGGAAAGACAGCTGCCAATAGGAGGATAAATTAGAGAGTTATCTGGAACAGATATGCATGATAATATTTCGACTTCAGAATTTGTATTTAGGGATACATTTCAAAATCAAGGAATATAGTCACATCAACTCTCCTAACTATCCATATACTATTTCCCTTTAAACGTTTACTTTCCTTGGGCACTCAGTGCTCTCTGGCACACATGGATAATACCAAGTGCTATGCCGTGAAGACCAACATTTGGTTTCATTCTGTTTTGTTCCCCAATTGTTTGGGGGAGTGTATTTCATCTGCATTGTCTCACCAGCCAAATGGTGAGCTCCTCAGGGCCGGGGCTGAGTCTCACCTTCCCTCGTGGACTCCACAGCCAGGGTCAGTGTACCCATAGCTGTACGGGGTATACAATATATGCACAGCATCCATACTGCAGCTATAGACAGAGCTGTAGCTGACTACCCAGAGTTGGCCGAGGAAGGCTCTCTGTCAAAATAGTCTCTACTTGCCTATAATGGAAATATCTGGGAGGAAAAACTTACTCAACTGGGCTAAGGGGTTGACTCTATTAGTAAAGCAACTGGATAGCCTGATTTATCTGACACGGTCATGGTTTACATCTGTTATTCTGGCATAATTATTAATTGTGTTCCCCCTTCTTTCACTAGTATCCCAGTTCAGTTGAAAAACCCATAGGCTTAATCTACACCTGGGGAAAGCCTAGAATTCCTAGCATGGTCCCCAGCACTTCATAATTTGATCCCAATGTGGTAACCTAGCCTTTTCTCCTGCTGCTTTTCTCTGCAACAAGAAAAGAGGGACGAAATCAAGGGGAGGTTGCCACGGGTTTGCCTTTGCCGTGTGTGTCCATTCTCCAGACTGGTCAACAAATGCTGGAGTGGAAGTTCTCATCCACCTATTAGCTGATGAGTTAAAGTTTTTGAGCACCTACAAAAATGTGTTGGGCCAAGCGCTTTACAGAAATGGGTCATTAAATCCTTTTAGCAACTTTGTGAAGCAGGTACTATCATCATCCTCTTCACCCCAATGGAGATAGTAAATCCCCAAAGGGATTAAGAAATCCACAAGCAGCACTGGCCCCAGGGCCTGTGTATCTGACCACTGTGCCAAAGTGCCTTTCCCCATGGCATACAGGGAAAAAACTCATCCTGTGAAACTTATTCCTGATGCCTCATCCCTTCATGGCCAACCTGACTAGAACGTTCAAAAAGAAAGAAAAAAATTCTTGCTGATTTGAAGGCTTTGACTTTGGATGCCATGTGAGAGCTAATGTGACCTAGCTTTATTACTTGAAAGAAAAATAGCCAAATGAAGTCCTGATTTTTCAATAGCACTTCCTGTAGAGATAACATTAACAAAGCGATGAATTCTCTGGAAAATGTGTGCGCGCGTGCACAGGCTCCATGTCAAAAGCAAGCCCTTGCCAACCTAAACCAGCTAACAGACAACACCCTACCCCAAGCCTCTCTGTGGGGTGCACACATAAAACAGGCAAGGAAAAAGCTACAGGCAATAAAGCCAACAATTTTAATATCTAACAGGTCTGCTAAACTAGGAAAGGCTGTGCACTGGCTGTTGGGACAAGCGGGTAAGAGAAATAGTCTATTAAATATCTGCTAGCCTTGCCAGGGAGAGAATTTGTCAGAGCATGAGAGGGAATCAGGGTTAGTTTGGGACAGTGGCGGGAGGAGATGCCACCGATTCTGTGCCAGGACCACAGGAAGTCAGATGACCTAGAACCTCAGAGTTGTGGTCAGTGTGCAGGGACTGGGAGTGGAAGGGTCAGGTAAGGGCTGGCTTCTTGAGCAGGCGACCAGTGCACTCAGAGGACCCTGCGTTTGAAGTTTAATGCTCTGCTGTTGCCGTTAAAAATTCTTAATTTTATCTTGCTTTTATTATTTTTGTATTTCAAAATATTAAGGGGATACAAACGTTTTTGTTACATGGATAGCTTTTGTAACGCTTGAGGGCTTGGAGCCTGGGCTCTTGTGCCTTGTTCTCCCACCCCCTTGTCTAGTTTGGGTCTCAACTGTCTTGCCCCTGCCCCTGGCCCCGGCCCCCCTGCTGCCTAGCTGGCCTGCCACTTGCCATCCCTCTTCAGTGACGTTGGCTTCCTTCCACCTCCAGCAGGACCTTGGGTGTGCACACCTACGTGGTGATGGTGTCTGATAGGATGTGGTGGCAGCAGTCCTAGCACAAGCTGGCAGTGCCACCGTGCATTCAGTGGGGGATTTGGCATGGGCAAGCCTCCCACCCACTCCTATTCAGGCACACAGTATGTCCCAGTGCAGAGGTTGTCATCTCTTGGGGTCCATGGGTTGGGGTGGCAGATCCTTGGGAAGCGGAGGTTGGCCATTCTGCCCTGGGGGGGGGGGCAGGGGGTGAGATGGGTGGAAGACACTTTGATCCTAGGTCAAAGTACCAGCCACTGGTGGGACACACAGTAAGGTGTAGGGGGTGGAGTTCAGGGTCTGCACCCACCTGCAGAGTATGACACTAAATAGCAAATAAACATCATGACTGGCCACTACAGAGATGGTAAATGAAAGGAAAATTTGTTATTGTCCTTTTAATGGTACTCATTTGATGGTCTCACCTTTTTTGTATCGGCCCCTCTGAATGCTACAGTCAGCCCTGAGTGAAGTGCATGTTTTCAATAGCGTTGCCTCCCCAACTTTCCCAAAATGAAAGTAAAACTCAGAAAAACTCCAATAATGTTTTCCTCGGTGAACTGTCTCTTTGATATGAGCCTCTTTTGGGAAAAAGAGTGCATGCATCTTTCCTCCCAGACAACTTTAGTAAGCTGTGAGCAGTGAAGGAATACAGCAGAGCTGTTAGGGTGCACAGTACTATACCCCTAGCAATGCAACCTCCTCTTCCTTCCACCCCCCTTTCTCCACATGCTCTCTTCAATCAAAGCTGAGTTCCCAAGCCAAATTTACAGGCTCCATTCACTCTCTACAGCAGGTGCCTCAAACTACTGCCGTGGACCACATACGGGCTGCCGAGCACACTTATCCGGCCCTCTGGGTGTTGTTGCTGCCACTGCCTGTCCTGCTTAGCAGCCGACTCGTCCTGGGCCCTCAGTGCGCACTCTCCAATGGTCTGAGGGACAGTGAACTGGCCCTGTTTAAAAAGTTTGAGGACCCCTGCTCTACAGTGTGGAGATGGTGGGGGGGGCTTCTCACAGCTGCCATTAATTCCAAACATTTGAGAGCAGCTTCTCTTGTAACATACATAACCAGCGTAAGCTGTAAGCTCCCTTCAGAACAGGTCTGTGAACATTCTGGAATCCCAGCAGTGGCTGCTGTTCTTAGTCATATTCGCATTAGTGGTTCGCTCTGTGGTATGGCTGGCCACACTTCCATGGGTGGTTTAACCTTCAATATTGGCCAAGCCTGCCTGGGGCCCAGGCCTGCGGTCTGTATTTTAAAGGATAGGAGAAGCCAGGATTCTCTCTGAGCTGTGGGGCATCATAGAGTGTTCCATCAAACTGGGTGTGGGTTCATTATTCAACAGATCTTGTAATGTTTAATGGAAATAATTACTGAATAGTGTAGGATTTGCTTTAAAAATTGCTTTCTAATTAGTTTTCAGGCAAAGAAGAAAAACATCTATTGTTTCACACAAAACCATATGCTTTCTATAAGGGAAATACCCCAGTTTTACAAATAGGCTAATCAAAGACTAATTCTCTGATTAAAGTTTATGAGCTTTTCAAAAAAGATGATTTGCTTTTGCTGACAGTGCTATTTCCCAGCCTCCTATTCATTTTTTCATTTCTTCCTGTAAAGTCTCAGGCCTCATCCATCTTTATTCTAGCCCCAGGCATTGAAAAGATAGAATAGTAGATTCATTATTTCAGAACATGTTTGTTGAGCAATCACTGTGTTCCCATTTTAAAGGTACATAAGTGAACAAAACATGAACTGATAGTCTGGCCCAGGTCCACAGTAATCTTTAGCCTGCCATGTCTTTCTTCAGGGTCTTAGAAGGACTTTAGAAGGCGGAGGACTTATTAGTTTGTGATGATTCATACTTCTATGGACATTCTTTATGTACAACTAAGTACAATATGCTAGTAATCCACTAAGTGATATATCAAAATTTTATATTCATAAACTTAGTAAACATAGTAAAGGTAGTGCAGTCTTGATATTATACTTCTGTGTATTCTACTTGGACCTCTAGCTACCATGAAACTTTGCATAGCTGTGAGCACCTGCCTAAGCATATAGTAGAATTTCTCCAATTTTCTAGAAAAATACCCCATCGGTGTTTTTACAGAAGGGACACCCTCCTTTCTGAAAGGACATTAGTGATGTCCTTGAGTTGGTCAAGATTATCACTTGCTGCTGTTCTAGTCCTTTCATATGTAATTCCTTTAGTGTCACTTGATTATTTTCTGATAGGTTTTCTGTGGTTGTTATTGATTCTATCCTCTGCAGTGATACATCTGTCACAGCAACAATAATGGGAGTCTGTCATTTTCCAGTAACTGGCTTCTGGGCGGATGTGGACTGCAGTTCAAATATGAATCATTTTTATACTCCATTGCTGAAACCGATTTGCTGTCGTGGTGTCAACTTATTATTACTCAGTTCTTTGTCACTGGAATGTAAGAATGGGTGGGGTGGGTGAGGGAGCAAGGTTGGTTAACCTACTGAAATTTAGAACCACTGGTAAGTGGCCTTTCAAGAAATGAGTAGACAAGTTTCATTCTGCCCTCGTTTTATGTTCCGACTTTGCCTAGATTGACTTTCTCAGGCTCCTTCTCCCCTCTGTGTGGACCAGCAGGTCGGGGGACCTGCCTGCAGCAGGGGCAAAGGCAGCTCACATGGGACTGCAGAGCCAAGGGCCCAGGCCGAGCTGTTTGGTTACCACTGTGTAGTCACACTTAGGAGGTTCCTGTTTTCAGAAGTGACTAGTGAGTGAGTGGAACTCCCTGCCCAAGCTTAAAAGGCAGGGAAACTTTTCAAGGGTGTTTTTCAAACAGACATTACTCAGTGTTTTGTTGATAAATGAGGCACAGGAGCTGTCTGCCTAATGTCAAGAGTAGGGAGAATGCTTAAATTTGGATTATACCTGCTCAGGTCAGAATACAGCCAAGTGAGGCCTATGGACATCTAGAGATACAAATAAGAATTGATAATATTTCAGTTTTGGAGATTTTCATGGGCAGCATATTTTTTTTCAAGTTCTATTTGTGATTTTATTCTTATTAGAGGGTTTTGTGATGTGCCACTCTGGCTTCTAATAAAAATAGTTGCCTTATTTCATCAAATTTTAAAGCACCTTTCACTGTAAATCTTTCTGTTGTATACAAAATTAAGAAAAAATAAAGTGCTAATCAATGATACTACTTTTGTATCTCTTGGGGTTTTTACTTTATGCTATTGAAAGGGCTTCCTTTGACTCATTTACACATGAATTTTATATTCTTTTTGCAAAAGAGATTTTTCTTTTTTTAAATAAATTATTTGGAAGAATTTTAACAGAAAAGTTGTAATGATATTAAAGAGAATCCTTGTGTACTTGACACCCAAATTTTTCTATCATCAACATCTTACATTAGATCTAACATCTAACATCTGCATCTTACATCTAACATCTTCTTACATCTAACATCTACATTAGAATGGTACATTTGTCACAACTAATGGTACATTATTAACTGAAGTTTATACTTTGATTTCCTTAGTTTTTATCTAAGGCCTCTTTTTTCTATTCTAGGGTCCTATCCAGGCCACCGTATTACATTTAACAGTCATGTCTGCTTAGGGTCTTGTAGATGGTGTCAGTTTCTCAGACTCTCCTTGTTTTGGGTGACCTTGACAGTTTGAGGTGTCTTGGTCAGGTATTCTGCAGAGTACCCTTCAATTTAATTTTGTCTGATATCTTTCTCATGGTCAAACTATGGTATGCAGTTTGGGGGAGGAAAATATCTATACTTTTAAGAAACATTATTGCTGTGAGCTAGGCTGACGCAGCACTCACTCTAGCCTGGGCAACAAAGTGACACTCTGTCTCAAAAAAAAAAAAAAAAAAAAAAGAAACATTAGAAGTAAAATATAAGCCAAAGAGAGGTTAAATTACTACTAAATCTCTTCACCTCGAGAGTCCAACTCTTCTGTTTCATCTTTCAAGCCAGCATTATCAATGGCCTTTTTTCCCCACACAGCATCATTCTCTGTGCCACCAAGAGCATTGGGGACGCAGCATTGTAAAACAGTTCTCCACTGGATTTCCTCCCACATCATTGACCCTCTTCTGTCAGCTTTGAAGCTCTCACTTTCTTGACCTTACTAGAAGGTGTACTCCTGGACAGCTGCAACTGTCAGATACCATCGACTGTAAAACACACGTTCAAAGATGGAGGGAAAAAGCGTATCTTAGCATCAACGAAGTATGAAATTCTGAATTTTGAATATGCCATAAAATAGTTTTGTGTTTAATATTGCTAAATTACCATTTGAAGTTTAGACATGACTATGTTGCTTTTTATATCTCCAAATAAAATTAAAACCAGTAAATCACCACCAACAAGAATAGCAAGAAATCAGATTTCCCTTTATTAGAATTCCATTTCTCTCAAAATCTCAAGGAGCTTGTACAGCCCAAGTGGAGCTCTGCCTGACTTTCACATGCATTGGAAGAGCCACAGAGTCAACTCCATTCACAGCCACCTCCACACTGAGCTCCGAGAATGTTGGTCCTGTCCCATCTGACCAAGTGCCTGCTGGCTGGGATCCCAGCACCAGCTGGCACAGCTCTCGAGAGGAGGCCCAATCTATGAGCAGCCACTGGCTCAGTCCAGTGTTCTTGCTAAGTTTCGAGGGTGGCAGTCCAAGGTGCCAACTCTCTACATCCCAAAGTAGTCATTTCTGAAGTTCCAGCCACCCAAGGAGAGCAGTGTAGGAGGTGATTCTAGCCTTTTATGCTGGGAACTCATAAGGGGTCATCTCTTCCTCTTTGGAGACGCAACAGGAATTAAACCTCAATGTTCTTTTTTAAACCTCCAAATAATGATAGGGGTAATCCCATTTCTTCCTCTTTTTTAACATAAAAATAAACCTAATTACTGGCAAAGGTATTTATAGACTATCTTTAAGGGGCTCAGAGCCCCCTATATTTTGATCTTGAAACCTCTCTGGGCTTGAAGAGTGTCTGATCCAGATTGGGTCCAAAGAGACCTAGACCTTAAAAGCAAAATAGTATGAGCAGAGGATGCCTCTTCCTTCTTCTGCCAGAGCAAAACCTACCTGCCCCCCACAGATCTGGTTTCCAACAAGACATTTGCAAGCCAGGCTCTCCTTAGTTGATGGAGAAGGCTTCTTTCTACATCTTATGACTTCAGTGATTGAGGAAAAGAATTAGGAAGAGCACTAGATCAAAAGATTGTTCCAAACTGTTGATATTCTGTGTGTATATATTGGAAGACTTAAGTTTTTCTTATGTAGTTAAAACAGACCATGAGTAGGAGTACTGTATTAATTTGAATTCACTCTCACCATGTTGCCAATTGCTGATTTTGTGATCCTCCCTGAGAACAAATGAAAATAAAGTTGAAGATAATCATACTCTATAAAGCAAGGAAGTACCTCAAAGAGGAGGTTGGATGTAATATGGTTGGCTGCATCCTTTCTTTCTCTCTTTTTTTTTTTTTCTGAGATTGAGTCTCAGCTACTCAATCAAAAATCTGAAGTAGGTTACAAAAGTAGAGTCATAGTGTAACATTTAAAAAGATAGAGTAATAAAAAGGGAAATAAGTGAGAGTATTCTGATAAAGCCAGGAAGAGTTATTTAATAGAAATTTATATATACATAGCATCCTCGATATTTAGTAAAAGAGGATCACACATTTAGCTTAGATGTTTTAAAAGGTGTTTTATAATATTTAGGAAGTATTCCACTGTATTCTTAATTATTAATGAAGAATTGGCATTGAATTTTTGTCAAATGCCTTTTTAGCACCTGTGGAAATAAGTTTACTTCTTCCCCTTATGTTACATTCCTAGAATAAACTATCCTGGGTCATAATGTATTATTCTATTATGTGCTGCCAAATACTGCTTGTCAGTAATTTTTTAGGATTTTTTGCATTGATACATTTATGAATGAGTTTGGTCTGTAATTTTCTTCTTTTTGAAATTTCCACACTTTGGAACCTGTGATGCTTGCTTAAAAATTTTTTTGAAAAATGTCTGTCCTCCATTATAACGTGTCCTTAGACCTCTCAGGGTACAAACTTCTGCTTTCTAGACATCATCAGCATCGTCGTCATTGTGATAGCTAGCATTTAATCAGCAATTTGTGTATTAGGCACTGTTGTAGCTTTAATCATTGTTAAGGACACTATATGACTAGGTACAATATTTTTTCCCCCATTTTGTCAGTGAGGAAACTGAGCTGCACAGAGGAAGTGTTTTATGTTGTACTGTTAAGTAGCTGACTGGGATTTAATCCCAGGCTCCAGAGCCTCCGCTGTTAAGACCAGAAATTTAGCTCGACATGAAACCAAATTGCTAAAATGATGGCAAAGGTAAATAATTATTTAGTGTTTTTTCAGGCCCCATTACCTGGCTTCTTTTAGGATCATCCTGGCTTATTTTATGTTTCTTTCATGGACACTTTCATGGCAGAAAGTTTGCATGGCAGAAATAAGCTTCACTGTGAGCGCATCCTGAAGAGGGAGGCTTGCAATGCAGGTGTCCTCTCATGGGAGCAGCCCCAGAATGTGAGAATTGGGATTTAGCAAACCACAATCATGGGAGGATTATTTGCATTATCAAAAAATATCCATTTTTTTTTTTTTTACAAAAGAAGTCAATGGATTTCCTTAAACAATAACCTGTCCCCATCATCCACCATAGAACATTTAAAACATTAAGCGAATTAGATTGAATGAGTCTGCAACATTGCATAGGCTTAACTATTGGGAATGGAAAGTTTGTTAAGGTAACTGCATTCTATACAAATTTTCTTAAATTGAATTTTAATTATGTATCTTCTCTAAATGAAGAAGTAATATATTTTGGCAGAATTTTTGATCAGGCTGCAATGTATTTATTTCCAGGATGCTACATATCACACAGAATTTCACTGTACAGAACAGAAATAAAAATCTAGTTTTATTTTCCGGGCCTGTGATTCCAGTGAGCACAAAGACTGTAGAAATATGTGTATGTTGGAAGTATTTAATGAGCAGTGAGAGCCAACACATGCACCGAGGTCCTAACATCTGTTCCAATTTGTAATTGGCTGTCACAGCCTATAATTTATGATGTGATAATAACAAAAAATTATTTTTAAATTGCTCATATAACTGTATGTCTAGAATCATGGCACTATCTTTGGCTTCTGAATATGTTATTTTCCTGGGTCTTTTTTTTTTTAACAAAAACCACTAGGCACAATTAGTATCAACAAAGGAACTAAAAGGTTAGCTCTCTGCTTCAATGAGAACAATTCAGGAAAACTAGGGGTTTACCTTTGTTTTCTAGAAGTGAATTCCTGAGATTTATTAAAAGGGCATTCTGTAGACTTAATTAAGATAGTTACATAATTTGTAGGGCCAAATACAAAATAAAAATGCAGGACCCCTGGTTTGAAAAACAGGGAAAAAATTGTCATTAAAGATACTAAGATATAAAGCTTTTTCCTTTCTCCCATGGTCCCTCCTCTTGTCATGATGCTATTTGCTATTTAATGACATTCTAAATAGAGAAAAATTAAAATTATTAGCATGAAGTTTACCTTTTATATTATGCAATGCCTGTTTTAAATGGAAATGTGAAAGAAAGCCTTTAACTCCTAAGTGGAATTACTGAAATTTCACAATTTGTACTTTGTAGTTCATACATACATATGTATTTTGTTCTTACTAGAATAGTGGAAATGCTGTACAAAACTCCACTTTTTATTTCACTTCTTGATAATATGCATATTCTAACCAACACTCTTTGTTTTTGACTTATAAATGAGGAGAACTAAAAAGGAAAGGTACCATGGGATGCTCTATCTTTCCCTTTCCTACCATGCCATTGTTTCAACTTAAGTGGTTAGTTAATGAAGGGCGACATAAGTGTAAGTGATTGGCTAATGTAGTGTATGAAAAAAAAAGGATTTGATAGGGTTCCTTGGTTATTCATATTTCTTAAAATGCCATCGTCGTCTTTCTGCATTTGAAGCAAGTTCTGGTTGGAATAGAAAGTGTGGCCTTTCAGAGCTCTTAGTTCACCCTCCCTGCCCCCTTACTCAGCCGTAGGTGTGACATACTTACCTGGTTCTGCCTTTGAGTCTCGCTGAACTCCCACACTTATGGGTTCCTTTGGAATCTGATGCTAAAGGAGCGCCTCAAATGCCCTATGTGAATGGGGATGCAAGAACTGCAGACGTCCGTGTAGTTCTTGTCTCCCTGCTCACGTGCATGCTCCGTTGTCCCATCAGACTTCCCTTTCAAAACATGAGTTCAAAGATAAAAGTAGTAAGAATTTCAAGAATATGACAGCAGGACATTAATCCAAGCACAGGACCCTTCTGAGCATGGAGCCTTTTTTGTGCCCGTGAAGATGACCCTGCCTCAGTGATCCCATCTACAAAATGGGGCGATAATAGCAGGCTCCAGGTAGGATTGCCATGAGGAATAATTAAGTTATAAATGTAAAGTTCTTAACACAGTAGCCTGCACATAGAAAGCAACACTCAGTACATGGTAGTTTATTGCTCCATATGCCCCCAAAGATCAGGAAATGGTTATTGGATTCCTACTAGGGAACTTGTTTATCTGATTTGGGTCAAGCATTCCCTATATGAGCCCCACTCAGTAAGATGGCCTTTGGAACACATATACTCTGGAATAGAATGAACACCCCTTGTTCTGTGTGGTGGCCGTGAGGCAACTGTACAGTCGTCAGCAAGGCTTTGAGGTGAGTTCAAGAGGCTGCCCGGGTATCTTTATTCATTGGTAATCACTGAGGCAGTTTATAGCAAATAGTATTGTGTGGGGCGTCCAGAACAAAACAAAGGCACAAGTCATTTTATTTATTTATTTTTTTTTGATTTCGGCATATTATGGGGGTACAAGTCATTAAAAGCAGTTGAGTTGCCAGGTTGTCTCCCTCTGAAAATACAGTCAGGTCTGCAAAGCCTCAGGAGAGAGGGAACCTCTGTTCCAAAGTCATGCAGGGGAGATATTTGAACCCAGAATGAAAACAAAAAGATAGGACGTCTGTCTGAGTAAGCAGGGTAAGCTCCAGTTGACTACAGCATCCAACTGAAATCTGGTATAGCGTGAGTTTCAGGGTCCAAAGTTCCTGAAGAAATATTGTAAATAATACTCCTCAACTGGTTAATCCAGTAAAGCTGCTTATAAAAGGCTATTTTGTATGCCTAAGATACATTTGGTTTATTTACAATGTTTAACCAACCATTCATCTTGGAAATCATAATTTTTTAAAATATTTGATAAATGATAGCCCCTTATTGAGTTAGTACACATTGATTGCATTAACATAATTTTATTTAAAACCCAAATACTTTTAAGAATTTCTATATATTTCACTGATACATGTTTTTAAGTGAAAACAATACTAACCTATAAATTGTTCATTAAAATATACTGGATATGAAAACAGGCTAAGAGATTATACAAACAGGATAAAATTTAGGTAGGGCATTATAAATATTCATGTTCCCAGAACAGTGAACCATGTCACATCATGCAATAGGTAAGACTTACGTGTCTTGTGTTTGATTTTCCTTCTTTCATTTTGGAGCACCAGGCTTGACCCTCTGAGGAGAAGGCTAACAGAATGGACATAATCTTATTTTTAAAAAACCTCTTTGTGGAGAAAAGCATTGATGAAAATGTGGCATACAATCTGTGTCTAGCAGGATTCTTTAAGTTTTCCCTCACCCTTGTCCAATTGGTTTTGAAAATCTGGTCTTAATTTTCATTTAAAAAACTTAATAGACTCAATGGGCTTCTCAGGAAGCATTAACTTTTTGGATTCCTGGGTCCTCTCACTCACTGGCACTATGGTTATGGAGGGTGACTGGCTCCAGGAAATGCTGAGTCAGGGCTTGGGTGTGCTGCCTCCAATGCTGGTTCTCAAAGGATTTTTCTGATAAATAATGTTATTGTTTCCAGATGCAGAGCCGAAATATCTAATAGTTGTGCGACCTGCTCCCCCTCCAAGTCAAAAGAAGTCATGCTCAGGTATAGTCATTTTCATTGACCTTTTTTTTTTTTCCTTTTATTAACTTGAAACCATGACTTTTCATCTTTTTTGTACCCATGGAGACCAAATGCCTTAGGATGCCTTAGGAATGCAGAGTGGGAGATTTAGGCCCTTGGTCAACAGTTTACCCCGCTGGGGAAGCTGCACCCCCTGGCATTGGAGACTGCTTAGGGTCTTCTCCAGGCATCACCACCTGCAAACTGCAGGGATTGACGACAGTTACTGGACCTCTCTCCTCCTGTATAATACAGTTGTTGTGAGAATTAAATGAGTCAATGACAGCACCTAGCCCACTGTGGGTGCTCATTTGGGGTCAGCTCTTATTAGCCTATTCTATTCTACACTGTGTGGAATCATGCCCACTATTGTGCCTTTCAGACTTCAAGGGCATAGTTTTATGTCTAAACTTGCTTAAGGAGACTGTTTACATCTCAAAAGGATAACTCATTCTTGTGTATTAAATGGATTGGAACTTAGGTATTATTTACTCTTTATCTCTCCCTTCTACATACTACTCAAACATAGAAGGAAAGACTCCTTTCATAAAATAATAACAACAGTAGCAGTGCCCATTTTCCCCAGCCCAGGAAGACTTGAAATAGGAAAGTAGATAACATGTGAATAAATAAATAGAAACTTTCTACTGATTTTACTACTAAATCTCAGATCAAATAAGCTGGCTATTGCTATAAGGAAGAACCGTAGAAGCTGTGAATATGCTTTTCTATCTGATGTTGCTTCTTCCTAACTCTGTAGATAAGAGTTGATCACACATTTTGCTTTTCTTTTACTAATGTGAACTCATTTATGAATAATGATCTCCTAATCATGTTTTTCTTTTATGGTACACTGGATATCACACACAAAAAAGGATTTTATTTTGTTTGCTATATTTTTCTATAGGGATAAAATGGGAGGGAGAGCATTCAGCTATTCAATTATACTGAACAAAGAGCCATTTGTTGCTCTGTAATCGGGCTCCTAGACGTATCAGCCCAAACCTGGTTGCCAGCAATCAGTTACCACAATCCCCTCTCCTCCTCTTGATTTCCACTTCTTTTAAAAGCAGCATTGAGTGGTTAAGCATTTAGAAAAATACACATTTCTTTTTTCCTGGCCTCTTATCCCAAAGCAAAAGGGAAATTTCAATCACTCCTTACAACTTGTTAGTGAGAGTTNGTTAGTGAGAGTTGCCCAGGCAGTTTTCCACGCACTTTAAAATAAATATACTCTCAATATTTTAAGACTGAATTCCAAAATATTAAACAATAAAGTCAAGCATAAATATGGTTCCATGGGGTCCATTTCATATGAATAGTAATTGAACTGTTTCTTGAAACAAGTATGATTATAATACAAATGTATAAAAATATATAAGAAAAGTCAAGAGCATGATCACACCTTAGTAGCACTTTATGATTTCATTCCAAATGCTCTTGAAAACTCTGCCATGCATGTTGCTTCTGTCAGATGTAAGTTCTATAAGTTGTTATTCCAGTAAGAAACCTTCAGAACCCAGAATACACATAATCTAGTGGTGGCAAATTGTCCCATTGTAGGACAGATGACTTTTTAGAAATGTTTAAAATAATTTTCAAGAATAGTTATTGTTTACTTGGTTGCAAACATGTGTTTATCCTTCTCTGTAAATCATTCCAGATCCACCTGTAATAGTGCCTCATATGATGGTGATTTGAATGGTCTGTGTCTAGCCTCCGAGGGCAGATTAGCACCTGGAGGGAAGCTAGGGGGTATATATAGTTTGAACAAGCCCCGAGGTGATTCTGATATTCTTTTTAATCCCTGAGTTAATTTTCACTAATGTAATGCAATGATCTCATACATTTTACGGATGAAAAGTAAGGCCCCGTGAAGTTTCAAGGGTGTCCAAAGACACAGTAAGAGCAAAGTCAAAACTCAAATCCAGGTCTCCTCAATCATAATCTGCTTTTATTTTTATTACATTACTGGCTTAGCTCACAATGTATGAAGATAATGACATTTAGGGAACCTAAGGCTTGCATGACCAAATAATTATTTTACTAAGTTTGAATCTTCAAAATGATTAATTAAAATTTATGTGGCAGATACAAATATAAAATGGAAGCTATTAATAATCCATTGGTCATTACATTACTCCCAAATACAGATTACAAAAACAAAAAATATATCTGTTGCCTGAAAGGAAAGGTGGGGTATTATATCCTGAGCAAGATGAAACAATTTCCTGAGCTGGTCATAACAAACCAAAAAATAATTTCTAAGGCCAGTGTCATAAAATCCTCAAAATGGAATGATAGGAACTTGATGTTTTCACACTTTTCATCATCTTACCAGGTCATCTTTATGCATTTTACTCAAATTATGACAATATACCAGATGTTTCCAGAATTAACCTGTATGCTGCCTCCATAGGTAAAACTCGTTCTCGCAAACCTCTCCAGCTGGTGGTTGGCACTCTGACACCAAGCTCCGTCTTCCTGTCGTGGGGTTTCCTCATCAATCCACACCATGACTGGACTTTGCCAAGTCACTGTCCCAATGACAGGTAATTCACCATAACAGAAAATTTTGGTTTTCATCTGAAAATTAGCAATTGTTTTTAACAGTATCTGTACATGCTTTAGAAGAATGTATAAATATCAGGACTGTTAGCATTTCCTTATCACCCATTCTCTGTGCAGCCCGCTCTAGGTGTGAGGTGAACAAAGATACATAAGTCAGGGCCCCTACCTAGGAGAAAGTTATCATCCACCTGAAGAGAAAACACAAGTTATTTCTTCCAAAAATAATAAACTACAAGGGTGAAGGAGTCAAATAGCAAGTTGGCTATTTGATGGCTATTCAATGATAAGTGTAATAAAAGGTCAGAGAAAGGGGGCTGAAGGCAGTTAGAAAAGACTGTTAAAAAGAATGACTAGAAAAAGTGACTGGAAAAAGAATGAATCTTCAATATGATGATTGATGAACTACTTAAAGCAGTTCTCAAAGTGTAGTCCCCAAACCAGGGAGCATAATTACCACTTGGAAATTTGTCAAAAATTCTTTTTTTTTTCTTTTAAAGAGCCAGGGTTTCACTCTGTCACCCAGGCTGAAAATATAGTGGTGTGATCATAGCCCACTTTAGCCTCGAACCCCTGGGCTCAGCTTCCCAAGTAGCTGGGACTATATGCCTGAGCCACCATGTCCAGCCAGGCAAATTCTCCCACCCCCTCCAGACTTACTGAAGCAGGAACTCTAGGGTGGGGCCAGCCATTTGTGTTTTAACAAGACTTCCAGGTGATTCTACTGCTGCTGATGTTTGAGAATCACTGGCTTCGAAAACTGGAGAGACTCAAAGGGAAAGACATAGGCAGAGAAAAAGCACAGAGTTGAAGATGAGGCTATCATTGTCTATGGAAGAACAAATAAGAAAAATCTAAGCAATTTTTTTAAAATTACTGTCACCCATCCATCCCTCCATCCATTCAATGCACACATCTGGCACTATGTTCTAGGCACTACACTAAATGCTAACCCATGATTCTAAATTGGTTATAAAATGGTATTTATTTATCAAAATATTTACTATTCAAAATTCAGAAATTTCCATCTGGACAAGCACTCAAAATTTTTAAGCTTCAATCAAGACATTTTTAAAGTTTAAATATATTCAAAGTGATATATGTTTTAAATATATTTAAAGTGATTTTTAAGTTTTAGAAGTTTTTTTAATACAATTTTATTGATATTTTTTAACATAGTAAAATACACAGATGTTAGTGTACAGTTTGAGTAAGGACAATGCATATAACCATGTATCATCCTATACCCATCAAGAAATAGAACATTTTTATCACCCTGAAAATTGCCTTCCTCCAGAAGCAACCACTATTTTGGTTTCCATTACCATAGTTTAATTTTGCCTGCTCTAGAATTCCATATACATGGAATCATATAGCATGGGCTTCTTTTGTGTGTGTCTTCTCTCATTTATCATGTTCTTAAGATTCATTCATGACATTTCAACTATCAATAGTTCATTCCTCTTTTATTCTTGAGTATTATTCTATTATTTGAAATATTCTAGAGTAATATTCTATTATTTGAAATATTCTAAACTTTGTTTATTCTCCTGTTGATGGACACTTGAATTGTGTTGAATTTTGATTTTTATGAATACAGACTTTATGAACATTTCTGTATAAAATTTTGTTGGCATACACATTAATTTCTCTTAGAAAAATACCTAGAAGTGGAATTGCTGAGTTACAGAAAGATGTATATTTAACTGTTAATATGTTTAGCCTAACTTTTCTATCTCCAGTCCCACAAGCAATAGATTAGAGTTCTGGTTGTTCCTCATCCTAACCAGCATTTTGTGCTGTCAACATTTCTCATTTAGCTATTCTAGTATAGTACTATCTCATTAGTTTTAATATGTATTTCCCTGTACTAAGGCTATTGAGCACTTTTTCATGTATTTGTTGGCTGTGTGTATATTTTTTGTAGTGTTTTATTTATTTTTGTCTAAATTGAACTAAAACAAAAGACTTTTAAAAGTGTTTATATATTCTCAAAAAGTACCTTTCATATGACTTTGATTAGGAATTCTAGACTTAAAAAAATCAATTTTTTCTTCATATGTTCATGTTTCTCAAGGGGTAAATACTTTGAAAAGGGCACATAAAAGATATTTCCAAAACCCAATTTTTGGAAAAATAATTTTAAGTGTTTTAAAGAATCTGAAATATTCCTTATTTGACCCACCACTAATCCCATGACTTATTTTGTTTGGAAAATGGACTTTTGAAAGAACATGCTTTCTTATGATAATTCCAGTTTCTAGTGGATTAGTCCAGGGTGCCAAGGCTGAGAAAATAAACATTTATGGATTGTTTTTTTCTTTTTATTTTAAGAAAATTCTCTTATAAAAAAGAAGAAAAAGAGGGAAAGGAGGGAGAAGAAAAGGAAGTTAATTCGATATTCTTACAGCAAAATGCAACCTGATTTTTAGAGTTATTCACTTTTTTGATAAGTCTTTGAGTCTGCTTGTTTTTTTGGGGGGGGGGGATATAATTTCCTCCCCTGCCCTCAAGCCTATCCTTTAATTTCACTTGGTTCTACTGACCCTTCCATGAAAGAATTTCTCTGATTGATTCTAATTGATAGATGTTGCCATGGTGTAATAGCACAGGAGATAATGAATACAGAGAAAGGAAGGACAGATGACCTAACAGAGCTAGGATTTTAACCTAGGCAGTCAACTCTAAGGCCCACGCTATTCAGATCACACCAGATCTCACCCTCATGCCCTTGCACACACATCCAGGCTCTGTTCTCCTCAAATAGACAGCATCATGTGTGTCAAATCACAATATTCAAAATCAATAAATCAAGGTATTTTTGACTGAAATAGGGAACTCTTAGGACATGACTTAAAGGGAAGAATTAAACAGTAATGACTAAAAAGTAGCATTTACAGTACTTGTATATTTCATTTACCCATGCCTCCTTTCTTTCTAGTTAGCACAGCTAATAAAGAGCTGAGGTTTCAAGTCTTTGTGGTGTTCGAGGAAAAAACAATAGTCTTTTTATTTAAAAGCTTTGGAAATACTGCACATGTTATGAGCACCCAAATAAATCTACCAGAACTGCAAATGCATGTAAATAAAAGCAAACTTGGAGAAATCTATCTTCATATGTTCATGCAGATTTTTAAAGAGTTTAGGCTGATTCAGTAGGATAGAATCAGCAATAATAGCTACAGGGGATGATTACTACTTAAAAATTGGAATATTAATACAGCTGAAGTATTACCTCAGGAAAAGCTTCTTGCAAAACCATTTGGATCTGAATGCTTTTGGCTTGCTACAGGAACACCAACTGGTATCATTTTAATCCATTGTTATTTGGCACTCTATATATAGTCTCTAATGTTTAAAAATCATTTTACCTTTGTACAGTCTCACATAGCCTATAAAAATAATGTATCGAAGTTTTTTCTTTTCACCTTGACTTGGGACTTTCTCTATCAAAGCTCTTGGGTAATAAGTTTCCAGTGAGAAAACTCTCATTTTTTTGTTTTGCTTTAAGCTTGAAAGTTTTAGTGAAATGTCACTTAATCCTTTGTGGCATGTTTTTATTCATAGTTGCATCGGGTCTGCATGGGCCTCCCATGTTTTTAAATCCTTTTCTAACTTCTTATTGGAAAGCACATGTGCTTCATTTACAGTTTTTAATTTCAGTGGGCTTTGAATGGAAGAGTGTACATACATTTGTCCTCAATATATCTTAATTTGAAATAGAGTTTTCAAATTGGTCCTGATGAAGGGTAAAGCATGTTTTAAACCAAAATTTATTTCACAATTAATAGCAAATTTTTCCCTTCCCAAGTTTCCAACTTGTTAAACCTTTCAAGATTGCTTTAGTTCTTACTCCTTTGCCAATTTATTAAAGCTTTGATTTCTTTAGAAATCATTTTCACATCTTCTACCACTCATATTGTGTTTATTTGCTCTTAGTGTAGAATGAGGGTTCTCCTTTTTGGCCAGTTCAGAGCAGGATCTTGCCTTTTATTTTTTCCCCACAGGTTTTTAGGAAGTGGGTATTTTCAATGTCTATGAATTCTGACTGGGTTGAGCCCAATACCTTCTTACTCGTTGGTCTTGCCATGTAAGTTTTAAGCTTGGTAAGGGCAGGGACCATGTGTATCTTACCCACCATTATTGCCCTAGCCTTCAGGCCAGTCAGCTTCTGGCACATAGTGGCCCCAAGTGAATGTGTGATGAAGGAATACTTAGAGAAATTGTTCACATTGTCACTGTGTCACCGTTACCTCAATCTCAACATGACGAAACTGAATTCATACTTTTTCTCTTGAGATATCACCTCATTTGTCTCTTTTTTACTTTCTAAAGTACTGTCTCCCCTAATTTGAAACTTTATTCATTTTTTATTTTTAATCTCCTATAGTGTCTGAAGGCCCCAA
The DNA here is from genome assembly GCA_008750895.1 of Mirza zaza. NCBI lineage: Eukaryota > Metazoa > Chordata > Mammalia > Primates > Cheirogaleidae > Mirza > Mirza zaza. Next base: position 21,825 of record VSMD01055617.1, read on the forward strand.
GTTATATTGATTTGCTTTTGAAATTTATGGGTAGCTGCATCTTCTATGCCTCCATTTCCAGGTTGGTTCCAGTCCACACACTTCTCTTCTTGCCCTGGATCCTGGCAACAGCATCCTGGCTACATTCCCTGGCTCTTTTCTTTACTCCAGTCCTTTCTGGCTTCCACAGTACTGAGGAATTCTAGACTTTCCACCATCATCTTGTTCTTTCTTCATCCCCAGTTTATCTTTCCCTCTCCCTCTCTCCTCTTCTTTCCAGGAACATATTTCTGATTTCACACAGTGCTGGTGATCCCATCCTTCCCCGATGATCTCCTCTCTCTGACATTGCCCCTTCACTGCCATTGGTGTCTCACATGATCAAGATTCCCTGACCCCAAACCAAAACCTCCTGTCGGTCCTGTTATAATCTCCTAAGCTACTTTTCAATCTCTTCTCTTAATTCCCAGTCTTCTCAGAGTTTTCTGCTCCTGTGCTCTTGATTCCTACACCACCCACACAGTTGTGTTCCTTTGCACTGGCTTCCATCCCCTCCTTCCTGCTATTCCACTGAAACGTCTCTTGGTGGTCACCAATGATCAATTCATTCCAAAGCCAGTAGGTTTTCTCAGTTCTTTGTCTTCTTCACCACTCTGTGGAATGGTTGGCCATCCCCTTATTCTTGAACTCTTTATTTCCTTGACATTTGTCTGTGGGTTTTCCTCTTGTCCCTCTAACCATTCCTCCTCCTCTTTGGTTGCTGCTTATCCCACCTCCTCAGTGTGGAACAGTGGGTCTCTTACCTGTGGTCTCATCTGCGCCTTGTCTCGAATATCACCTCTATGTAGGACAGTGTTTCTCAACATTTGTGCAGACAGTGCTTCTCAAACTGGTGTGGTGGACCTCGTTAAATTGTAGATTCTGGTTCAGTAAGCCCGGGGGAGAGCTTGAGAGTCTGCATTTTTTTTTTACAAAGCTCCCAGAAATTGCTTTTGTTGCTGTTCTACAGAGAACAGGAGAGGTGGCTGGTATGTAAATGCCTTCCAAGGCTGAACCTTTGACCTGGATCCATTTCCAAAGTTCTAAGACTGTGTTTTCAGTTGTTCATGGAATATTTTCATTAGAGTGACCAGGTAACAGTGATCACCTCACATTCAAACTAAATTCATATTTTCTACACTATTAAGAAAATTCCTTTTCAATCACTTTAACTACCCTATTCTTATATTTAAAAACTTAAGTTTTGATTTTTATTGTCACATTCCTCAGCAGACATATTCCATAAGGAGTCTGACTTCATAAATTCTTTCCTAGAAATATAACTTTTATCTGTTCCTATCTTTTTCTTTATTCTGTTCCTTCTGTGAGACTTTTCCTTGTTATCTCATACCTGGGCTACGCCTTGTTGAGATACCTCCCTCCAGTTGCTCTGTGACTAGTTTTTCCAGAGCTGATGAATCTAGCTTCCTGCATCACTGCCCAACTTAACTCACCTGCTGAGGCATTACCACCAACTCCCCACTGCCTGGTAAAACAAGTCATATAATCTCTCAAAGAATATATCTCAAAGGATACCTGAGTCATACTCCCGAAGTGAGGTATCAATCTGGCCTACTCTGCTTTCCCTGGGCCTGGGTAGGATGTTCTCATTTAAATCACACCACTGGGATGGAATTTATAATAAAATGTAACCTGTAAGTTCGTCAAGTTCAGGTTGGATAATGCCTCACCCTGCCACTCTCTGCACTCTGCTTTCCGTCTGTCTTCTTTAGTCGCACACACTATGTTATAAGCTCATTTTTGAAATTCTGCAGTGTCCTACTCATCATCTCTCTCACACACCTAGCATTACATTTTACAGTAGTAGGTTTCAATCGATATATAAGTGAATAAGCAAGTGGAATGTCAGGAAGAGACCCTAAAAATCCTTAAGCCAGTGCATTCAGCCCTTAAACCTCCTATGTGACATCTCCCATCCAGAGTCCACAGTGAGCATCTCCAGGGATGGCAACATAACATGAACGTTGAAGATACAAATTCTGGTCCCACCAACCTAAGCTCAAATCTCTGCTTTATTATTTTCTCAGTGGCTTTGAATAGGTTACTTAAATGCCTTCAGCCTTGGTTTTCTTATCTGTAAAATGGGTAATAATAGTAATAGGGTTGCCAGAATGAGGTGACACATACTCAATGGTCAATACAGTGTCTGGCATGTAGTAAGCATTCAATTAATGGTACTGTGCTTGTTGCTAGTCTGCTTGTTGCTTTTTATGTTATTTTATAATTGTTATCTCAGGCAAGCCATTCCATTTCAGATAGCACTAGAAATACAGAAACTTTTCTTTTATTGAATTTAAACCAGCCAACAGTGGGTGATATTAAATGAAGAAAGGATATCTTGGGAATAGTTGACCAGTTTAAAAATTATCACAGGAGTCCAAAGATAAGGACTTAAATTGACCCTTAAGTGCTACTTAGGAATGGAGAAGAGAAAAATGTAAAGGAAATCATGTAGGAAAACATACCTAGACTTCACACTTGATTGGACGTGGGGGAGAAAGGACTCTGAAATCAACAGAAATGGGGATCACAAGAGGAATGGATCTGGGAAGGAAGATGAAGAGTAGATTTTAAGGTAGTTATGAATTCAGGGAGGATTAAGTCATTTGATCGTAAAAAGATTTTACTATAATAAAGAAGTCAGACACCAGATTGCAAAGAGACTTAGACATTTTGGGTGGTAAGAAAGTGTGAGAAAGAAGATTATTCTTAAGAAATTGTGTTAAAAAATGGAAACTAAAAATAGTGGTAGGGTTAAGAGAAGAATGTTAGTTTTATTTTTGCTTTGGTAGAGTGAAAGGTTTTTAACAACTTTTAGACTGGAGGGAAGGTTCTTAAAGTATCAAGAGAAAGATCAGAGAGCTGATGGAATTAGGAAGTAGATATAAAACTACCAAGATGCTTATTTTTGAGAAGAAGACATGTATTACATCCCCTGAAATCAGAGAGTGAAAGGAGAAGAGAGACTTTGAACAAAAGGGGATGAGGGCAGAATTTATCAATGGTTACAATCTCAGTAAAGCATGAAGCAACAATGCTGAAGGGGGTGTCAGAAAGTGTTTTTGACATGAAGAGAATAAAAAATGTGTGAAATAGATGTTCTAGGAAATGTAATAGTAGTTAACCACATCAAAATCATTGCTGGAAAGAAAAAGTATAAAAAGCCCCTAAAATAGTCAACCATGTACACTGTACTGGGTAGTTTGTAGAAGAAGGACTAAATTTATTCTGCTGTTCAATCTCTCCACTTGGTGTCATTAACTACCAGTTACATCATAAATTCAGTTTATGGAGTTGCTACCTCTGTTGCAGGTACTTTATTAGAATAGAATGTTTTAAATACTGCTCAAATGAATTTCTAGAAACAGGATCTCAAATGTTGTCCAGTATAATCCCCCTTCTGAGAAATGGATGCATAAGTGGATAAAAAGACTCACCCATGGTCATGCTACTAGTTTTCAGCTGACTAGTATCCAAGCCAAGCCGTTATCTGCCTTTCCGCTACATCTCGAGCTATGGATTTTTCTAAAACTCTCAGCATTGAGACTCCTGAGAAGTTCCAAGCACAGAATAATGCCAGCTGAACCAAATACTACCATAAACAGTTTTGTACCCCTCAATTAGAATATGAATACTCTTGTTCTTAAAATCCAAATTTCTGGAGGCAGGCTTTCCAGAGGTCCAATCTGATGGGCATTCACAGGCTGCTGCCTGTATTTTTAACAGACTTGCTGCTCTGTGTACATGAGTGCCTGTCTTTAATCATTCACAGAAAAAGGTGCAACCAACATGTACTCCTGGACATCCTCAGACAATGAGAAGCCTCTATATGTTATGGTAAATACACAATAAAACCAAAAAAGCCTTAAATAATGCCAAATTCTGATTCCTTTTTACTTCCATTCTGGGTCATTTTATCTGTCTCTTTCCATTTCTTTTTGCCAAGCCCCAGAGTAGGAAGAGAGTCCAATGCAGTACGAAAGGTAATAGATTATGAGTCAGCAGCATTTGCCTGACTCTGTCAACTGATTGTCAGAGTTTAGACACTTCTTGGCTTCTTTTTCTTCTCTGATAATTCTTGCTCTGCTCAGAGTTTATTGTATGGATAAACTTGAAATAAATAATCTTAAGTCTTCTGAAAATGTACAATGCAGACATTTATTGTATTTTGCTCTGGTTTGCATTGGTTCTATAGGACTGCTGCATTCTGGTAAGTGAAGCTTTATACGATGATAGGTTGCAAAATGTAATTGAAGACCTAATGGCTTAAATCAGTATTTTCTTAGTGATTGAACTGTTGGTAATTTAGAGCAATTATATTCTAATTTCAGAATGACCCTACAAGCACCTATATATTCATTCTGTTCATTCCACAGATATTTATGAAGCACCTACTTTGTGCTAGATTATAAAACACTGTTTATTATCATAAGGCCTAGATTTTGTTTAAAAATCAAGATTTTACTACTTTTAGTGTAGTGGTGTCATTTGTTCTCTCCTTGATAAAAAATATAGTGCTATAAAATAAATAAAGTTTAGAACTTGCCTACATTGTATCAACGGAGACAATGTTGACAAGGACAAACCCAACTATGAGGAGAAGAACTAGCTGCCTAAACATTTATTTTCTTGACAAACTTAGTACGAGAGAGGGTATTTCAAATGCTTTGTGATCAAAATTTTTAAAAAAATATATGGCAGGGCAGGATTTTTTTAAAACACATGGTTAAATTTAGGTTTTTACAAAAGGACAGAACATTTGTGTTCCATTTTATTTATGGGGAGATGATACGAGATCAAGGTGATTAGAAAGCCTTGAATCTGGCCTTTGGTAGTTCTGTTAGCAATGGGGGGCCTGGATCATGCAAGCAATTAAGTCCTCAGAAATGTATCTGCACTCGAGATACATAATCATGGAAGCCCATCTGGTCTGATTTTAGCTTCTCAGCATTTCTCTAAGGTCCTGTAAAAGCCATGGCAGGGGAAAAAAAAACAAAAATTCCATGCAGTATACTTGTCAAGAAATATATTTCATAAATCACTGTTGATATTTTGACTCACAGGACACAAAGGAGTTCTATTACAATTTATTACAATTCTATAACATTTGTTTCCAGTAGCAGTTAGCGGTTTGGCTGGAACAGCTTCTCCTCATCTGTCTTCTACTACTTTGGAATGGGGGATTGGAGCCCTGAAAGCAGCTCTCACTAGAGAGAAGCAAACTAATGAATGATTCCAAGTTTTTCAGGGTTTGTACCTAGTAAGAAAGTAGGCCGAATATGCAAACGCATCTCCTCCTCTCTGTACTTACTAAACTATAAACCCCTTGCTGACTTCATGGGCATGCTTCCTGGGCACAAGGTCACCCACTTAGGGCCAAAGTTTGGTTTAATGCTCTGCTGTTGCTATCTTAAAATCACTAACTTTTGAAAAAGAAGTCATGTTTTCATTTTGCGTTGAGAACCAAAAATTGGGTAGCCAGTCCTGGGTCCTCATTTCCAGAGATTCAGGGTAGTAGTTTTTGTACCACCAAGAACTTAGACCTGGCACTTAGGGGGTGCCCAATAAATGTTTTTAGCATGAGTATATGGATTACTTTTTAGAGCCTTAAATAAAAGCAATTAACCTGAATCTTAATCCATTTAATTTTGCTGGTGTGAGGACGGGAGAGAGGTACTCAAATTTTGAGAAAAAATTTAAGATATAAGAAGGAACCTAAAATAGTATATATACCCAATACCTGTTTCCATCATAACACAGCAGCTAGCATTTTATTTATTTAAAAATAGAAAGTAAGTAAAGTTTACCTATTGATCCCACCTCTAATCCTATTCATCTCCCTACCCGCTCACTGAAGACAAAGCACTAGTATAAATGGCGTATTTTTCCAGTATTATCCCTTTGTAATGCCAGGAATAATTTATGACAACATATTTTGTGTACATGTCTTAATGTTTATGTAAATAATATGAAACTATATATATTCATCCTGCAATTTGCTGTTGTCATTTAATATTTTGTTTGTAAAATCTATATTGATACATGTAATTCTAGTTCATTCATTCTTGTTACTGTATACAGTAGTAATGAAACCTCCTTTTTGATCTGTTGCCACACTCTTAGGCTGTTTAGAGCCAGAGGAGTCTTTCTTCGTATTCTGATACTGCCACTGGTAAAAGTCATTAGATAAGTGATACTGGGCAAGGTAAATGAATGTTCTAAAACTCAGTTTTCACATTTGTAAAATGAGATGAATAATTTATACCATTTAAGATGGGTTTTTTGTGACAATTAAATGAGATATGTAAAACCCAGCATGTCATAAAGGTTCAAAAAATAGTGTGAGAATTATCTTACTTTGACATATATAAATCTGAGTATTATGGAGCCCTAAGTGCAAATAATGTAATAGTGATCTTGAATTTGTATTAAGTTTTCTTATACTCTTAGCTTTCCTATTGGTCTTTTCTTTCTTTCTTTCTTTCTTTCTTTCTTTCTTTCTTTCTTTCTTTCCTTTCTTTCCTTTCTTTCCTTTCTTTCCTTTCTTTCCTTTCTTTCCTTTCTTTCCTTTCTTTCTTTCTTTCTTTCTTTCTTTCTTTCTTTCTTTCTTTCTTTCCTTTCTTTCCTTTCTTTCCTTTCTTTTTTTTTTTTTTTTTTGAGACAGAGTCTCACTTTGTTGCCCAGGCTAGACTGAGTGCCGTGGCATCAGCCTAGCTCACAGCAACCTCAAACTCCTGGGCTCAAGCGATCCCACTGCCTCAGCCTCCCGAGTAGCTGGGACTACAGGCATGCGCCACCATGCCCGGCTAATTTGTTCTATATATATTAGTTGGCCAATTAATTTCTTTTCTATTTATAGTAGAGACGAGGTCTCGCTCTTGCTCAGGCTGGTTTCGAACTCCTGACCTTGAGCAATCCGCCTGCCTCGGCCTTCCAGAGTGCTAGGATTATAGGCATGAGCCACCATACCCGGCCTAGTCTTAATTCTTTTTCATAACAATAAGAACATTTTGTTCTTAAAATGCAGCGCTGGATACATCTTAGAGTGTGATGTATGTGGGGGTTTTTCTTTCTTTCTTTTCTTTTTTTACAAAATTGAATAATATTGCCTCTAACATACTTCCCATGGAATGAAAAGGCTTAAACTTATAAAATTATGAAGCTACAATATTAAGTACTTATAGAATTAAACCTATGTTATATTCCATGTTTAATTGGAAAAGAATGGTTATCTAGTGTTTTCCAACTTTCATTTGACACAGTAGCAGATAATAAAACTGAGAATTCTGTAATTCTGTCAAACCATAACTATACTGCTCTGCAGACCCCAACCTGCAACTAGAAATTAAACACCTAAGTACACATTGAGCTATTTTTTCATGTTCCTTTTAAATTTTTAAAAAATATTAACATTAAATATAGTCTTCTGAGTAGATTGAAGTCTTTGATGTATTAAGAACCTCGACGTAACATTCTGAGTTTCCCTGTGATTTTAGAGCATTATATTTTGGTTATTCAACAGATTTTATACAATTCGCTATAGAGAAAAGGATAAGGAAAAGAAATGGATTTTTCAACTTTGTCCAGCTACTGAAACAATTGTAGAAAATCTAAAGCCCGACACAGTTTATGAATTTGGAGTGAAAGACAACGTGGAAGGTGGAATTTGGAGTAAGATTTTCAATCACAAGACTATTGTTGGAAGTAAGTACCTGGAACTCTGTGTTTCAGTAAACTTTTTGTAATTTTTTCTTATTTTTCCAAATACCCAATTTTTAATGATTATATTCACTGTATCATATGAAATAAGTTAATTCCTGTGCCCTAGTATTTAAGAAAACATAAAAGAGGACATTTAATAAAAGAGAATTTATTGAGTATTGATATTTCATAATCTTTTTTATAAGTGATTTTTATATAAGTGATAAAACAATATTTGATGCCTCTATTGACAGTCATTGGCTAGTGTAGTATTTTTGAAATCAATTCCTGACCTATGAACACCAGCTAAACCAAAAAAACAATAATATGTGCAAATGTTCCAAATGGAAATTAGAGCAGAAGTGGATGTAAAAGGACTTGAGGGAAACTTGAGCTTTCTTCTAGTTATCTTTTCATTAAAACTTCATTGGGATCAGTGTTTGAAGTGATAGTAATGAAAATAATATGCCCAAGTTAGAGCACAGGTTGCAGTTGCCTTCATAATAATTAGCTAGAATTGATTTAGGAGCAAGAAGAATGAAAATAATGTCATTTTCCCCTTGTTTTGTCAGGTAAAAAAGTAAATGGGAAAATCCAAAGTACCTATGACCAAGTCCACACAGTGGTATGTACCAGTGCACCAGTTTATTTTCAATATTTTTTTTATTAAATTGTATCTGCGTTGTATTTTTATTTAAATAAGGAAATACCCATTATGAGAGATTGAAACTGGATTAACTGACTAGCTATGTGGCGTTGGGTAAAGTACTTAATGTTTTAGGACTCAGTTTCTTTTTCTGAAAACCGAGGTGGAAGCACGATTTCACATCATCTCTAATCTGTTTGAAACTCTAAAATTCTGAGATTTAATATAACGAGTTTAGTATCTCAGTATTCTGGGTGTTTTCAGGTTATGCTTATTATCATCTTCTGTCCTATAGATTGCTTCTTAACATTTCCAGCGTGAAATGGTACATGCTCCTAGGTACATTGCTACAGTTCAAATCTTTCCTCTCTGTTTTCTATCACTTCCTACTTAAAAGAGCCAACCCTTACACGATGATGAAGCCACTGGTTTGATTTGGTAACATGCCCAGGCTCTATTCAGTTCAGTTAATGTTTGTGTATTTTATGAGCCAGGCATTCCCCCGCCCGCACCCCCACCCCCACCAATCTAAACACTCTTTTCTCCCTCACTTCAGCAATTTGGTCCCTTGTGTTCTTTTACCTTCCACTTTTTGAAATCCGTTCTTAGCGTCACGTCAGCTACGTACTACCTGGTATAACTGTAAGCTATCGTTGGAGCCATCACAGAAATGTTTGCATTTCAAATCACATACCCGATTATAAAATGAAGGACATTATGTTGCCAAGCAGATAGAGGAGGCACTTTGATGAGATGAAAGGAGTTAGGTGCTGGCTTCGGTCTTTATGTGTTGGAAGTATCCAGCCAGGGTATTATCCTAGAGTCAAGTGAGCGTGCAGACTCTATTTATGGATGCATATTTGCTCTCTTTGGTGTCTGCATGATGTATGTGGATGAGTATCTTTATATCAAATTAAATAGTCCATAGAATACCCCATTGGTTACTTATCCCAGTCTGAGAAGAAAAAAGTAGTATATACTTCATTAGAATTAAACACATACACAAAAAAAGGAGGATTGTTTTCAGTGACAGAAAACAGTCTTGGGTAAAATAAAACTGACTGAAAATTAATCCTCATAAGGCAAATGTTGTTTATGTGGTTTGAATTGGCAGGAAAGTATGTTCATTGTGAAATTATTATCAACTAATAATTGTTATATTATTATGATTGGCAAGTAAGTATTTTGATGTATTTCAAATCTTAACACAAGAGAGGAGATTGCAGGTAAAACCAGGCCTGGATTTTTTTCTTTTTCTTTGTTTTGTTTTATTTTATTTTATTTATTTATGGTTGGTCAGTTTTTTTAGGTTTTGCTGTTTTCTGAAATATTTAAAATATATCCTAAATACTTAAAAATTTAGAAATTAAAAATAGGAAAAGAAGCATTAACAAGTTACCTATAACAAAGCTACCTATTAGAGCAATATAATGAAACTGTCTATAGTCTACTGTTAAAGCTTTAGAACATTTTATTTTTCTGTTTTCTAAACATGTTTTCATTACAAAATTCATACTATATGTGAAATTTTATCTTTCTGTTTTCACTTAGTCAAAATATAGCACACACATGTCATTAAATGCTCTTCATAAACATAATTTTAATTGTTCATTACATCATCTACATAAACTATCATTTACTTAATCAGTTTCCAATTCACAGGCATTTAAGTTAATTCTAATTATTTTTTAATTATGAGTGATGTAGTGAACACTTATAAAGCTTTGTTTGCATTCCTGATTGTTTCCTTAAAATTAGAAGGAAAATTAACAGTTTAGATTTTTAACATTTTTAAGGCTTCCTAATATATATGGTCAAATTTCTTTCCAGAAAGCTTGTACTAATTTACAATATTACCAGCAATGTATCAGAGTTTGTCTTGCTATAGTACCCAATTGTCAACATTATGTATCTCCATCACTGCATTTTTGGCTAATATAATAGTTTAAAATGGTTACTTTAATTTCCATTTCTCTAATTACAGATAAGGCAGTACTTTCTTCGCTTATTAGCCATTTGTATTTTCCATTTAATGACATTTAGTGCAGTTCTTTGTTTATTGGGTGTTTTATGGTATTTTTATTGAAATAATTTATAGATTAAAGAAACAGTCACTCATTGTGATACTATCTACGAACATTTTTCTCACATTTGTTATCACTTAATTTTGTTTATGTGAATTTTTTAAATAGGCAAGTCTTGGAATTTGGTTAATCAAATTATCAGACTTTTCCATTGTCGCATCTTCAATTGCATTTTATTTTAGGAAGCCCTTCCCTATCCAGAGAGCAGATAAATATTTTTTTAGTTTTATAAAAGGTTTGATTTTATAATAATTAAACTTTAAACTATGTGGATTTTATTTTACTATGTTTTATACTAAGGTTCTATATTGATTAGGCTATGTATGTTTTTCAAATAATTAACCAACTGGCTTAGTACCATGTATTCAATTGTGCCACTCCCTAAGGTCCCTTTGTCTTTGTCTCTTCATTCCATCACCATTGTGTAGGGAAAGTAAACATGCTGTACCTCACAGGCAGAATGGTGGAATCTTTCAACCTCTTCTAGAACAATCCTGATTCTTTGTTTTGAATGGTTTCCTAGGAGACGAATCTTGTATCCTACCCTCATGGCTGGCATGCACAATCTTTCATGTGACTCAATGATGTCATTTCTTTCATTCCTTTTTTTAAGCTATCATATCTCAATAACTTGTATTTCTTTTGGCAGAATATTTCATTTAGGTTGAGTTACTCAGCAAGATTGGGAAAGATGATTGATGTTTTACTCCGAGGGAATTTAATTTCTTTTTACTCATCATAAACAGCCATGATAGGAACGGGCTAGGAAACAACTTCCTGCATCCGTGACATGGAGCCAGACATTTTATCACTTCAAGCTGTGAGGCAGGGCACTCCCAATTCCAGCCAGCTCTGGTGAACTGTAGTTTAAAACTCTTGGTTGCTTCCAAAGGAAAACCCAAATTCATTGAAAAGATATTTTAAGGCTTTTTTTTGAAACTTTATTATTTCCTTCTGGATAGCAAAAAAAAAAAACAAAACTCATGAACTGACATCTGAGCTTTCAGGTAGCCCTGGGACATGGGAAAGTTGAAAAGGCACCACCTGGAATAGACTTTGACCGTCTGTGTGACCACACAGAATTAATTCTGAATATTGATACGTTAGTCCAAATAAAGTCTATATCCAGATAGTCACCCATCTCTTCTTTGAGACTGATCTTAGAAGGCAGTATTTCAAAAGATATGAAACTAATCCCAGATGTTTTGCTTTTAGGATTTCAAGCAAAAGACACATTAAAAAATGTTTTCATTCACATAGACATGTTTACACCCTGAACCTTATAAGCAAAAACTCTTTAACACCTTCCAAAAAGAGGTAAAAATGCACTGGAAAAACAATTTGAACTTGAGGCTGTCCTTTTATAAGGGAAATAATATTTAGGTTAAATTTTTGAATATTAAATGCAGCCCCAACTTACCCTTCTGCTTGCATTATGTATCATAACTCATGTGTCTAGGAATGTGTTCTGTTGGCAAGCCCCGGTCCAGCTGTGTCGGGGATGTGTAGCAGGATTTCTTCTCACTGGTTAGGGCCTTTGTTCTGTGAGTTGTTAAATACTTTGAATATCACTCCTGCCTCCACTTCTAGAAAAATCGGAGAAAGGGTGTGTGCATAAACAAAACATGATTCTTTCTACATAATATAAATTGTATCACTTGAGATCCATGTAATAGAGGAACAAACATATTTATCATGATACTTGCGCTGTTTTTTTTTCCATTTTGAGAATCTGTTAATAATCTATTATCTTAATCTATTAATACTCTATTAACTATTAATAATCTATTAATCTATTTAATAATCTATTAACTCTTTTGTGAAGGTAAAACTTAATGTTTATGATTAGGTTTTGTTATTTAAAAAACCAAAATGATAGCTATAATTTTAATGCATTATTTCTATATTTTGAAAAATGTATTTAATTCACTAAACAAAATCAACATTTCAAGTATGTGGCACTTATTAACAGATTTTAAAATGCAAATTTAATTATTTAACCCAAATCTCCCTAGAATCAATGTTGTCCTAAAATGTGACATCTATTTTTGTCCTTTTTTCCATCAGAGATCCACCCATATTTTAAGAAAGCCACACCTATTATCAGCAAAAAGAGAAATGGTACCAATTTTTAAAGTGTAACAGTTGTGAGATAATGATGTGAATAGAGAGAATTACCTTTACGCTCCCTACCCACACTTTAAAATCGTGTATGGTAAATGTATCAGGCATCCTTTCATTCTCAGCAATACTTGTCTTAAAGCAGAAACTTGAAAAATAGGCCAATTATATTGTCAAAGATATATGTCTGATTCCTCCCCAGTTGACCAAAAATTTGAAGACTTTCAAAAGTAGGACATTCGATCCACTTTTAGATTGAATCAGTACATTTTGTAACTTTCATTAGAACATCCCAAAAATGAATTAAAACCAGAATCTAACATGCCCAACTTCTCTTGAGTCACTGAAATTTGACTTTGAGCAATCCTTAGCTGCTCCCCAGATGGACAGCTCTTCCTTATCTCGGGGCCTGGAAATAACGTTGAATCCACAATGAATATTCTGACACCACAAAAATGCCAAGTGGGCAAACCTACAAAAAATAACGTTCTTGTATCATTGTTAATTTTATTAAAGCTAATTTTCAAAATAATTTCGGGAAGAAGTTAGTATCACACAGGCTAAATTGCAAGTACCCCATAATGTGTGGCTGCTGCTGCTATGGGTATTTCTAAATAAGTGTACGCTTTCCCTAACCTGTCACAAAACACGCCAGATTGGCTCCAGGACAATGCCCATAGCTTGTTAGCATTTTTCCCCACTGAGTACCGTCAACTACATACTTGGCCACAGTGTCCCAGAAAAATGGTAAAAGTGAATTCTCTTCACCAGACATCCTGCTCAATGTGTAGTCCATCCTGGGTTCTTTCAGGAGAGGATATCTCAAAATGAATAAACAATAATGTATCTCTTATAGGGCAGGAGGGAAATATGCTTATTTCTGGCATCTAGTACACATTTGGAAAATATTTGCCAAATGAAGGGAGAGACGAGAACTGTGAAAGGAAGAAGCAATGGAGTTTTGCAGCAAAAGGTAGGGTTAGCAAGGTGCCCAGAAAAAGGAGCCAGCAGGAAAATGGCTAAGAAAGAAAATCACTGCCAGGATAGTGTCCAAAGACCAGCCAGAACCGTGGCACCTGCGGCACCATTGCTGCCAACTTCCCCACTCCAGGCCCTGTGACTCCAGTACATGTTAATAGATATTCATAATAGCAAGCCTAGGAGAGCAAAGGTCAGTGGTATCTTTTTTAAAACATTGTACGTAAAACAGTTCAAACAAAATTGGGTTGTAACTGGTTAAATATTACATTTGGGGAATTATCAGAATATTTCATTTTGCAGTAAGTCCAGACAACAGACTTGTGTTTTAGAAGAAGACACAGGGAAAGGATTCCCATTGTGGATTTCTGGATGGGAATTTTAGAGTTTTTGGCAGAGACATGTTGAGTAGCAGAGCTTTTCTGATGCCCTTTAAAAACCTTCCTGTAAAGAAGCAGCTATTTGCTCATTAGTCCAATCTTGGTGCATCTTTGGATTGTGGATTAGGCAAAAGAGCAATTATAGGTCTAGAAAGCATTATGCAGCTAAACAATTTCCTTATTTTTTGGCAGCACATATTGTACATATATTTTTGTCATCATCTTAACAGAATGTTGGTTTGTACTTGAGTAAGAACTCAGAACAGAAACATTGCTCTATTCATGTGGAGAGTAGAATATTTTCCATTTTTCCTTGTTGAAAAATTGTTCAAAACAAATTGTTGGCAAAAAAAAAATAAAAATTGATATAATGCAATTCAAAGGCAATCAACACAACGGTAGGTAGTTAGGCATTTCTGCTATAATATGTCAAGTATCTTGAAAAACTTCATATTTTGCAAAACATGCACTAAGCAACAGGACTCAGATTAAGAGGACAGGCCATTCAAAAACCTTTGTAACTGCAGCCGAAGCCCTAACAGAAACAATTATTGGCACCTGGAAAGATAATGTGGCTCCCCCACTGGAGACTCCTGCATGGCTGGAGGTTGCCACAGCAGGTATTTAAAATTCTCTGAAATGCCAAACTTGTGGAAGTAGAGAGTAGGACTGCAGTTACCAGGGGGTAGGGGATAGAGAGGAAATAAGATGTTGATCACAGGGTACACAGTTTCAGTTAGGCAGGAAGAATTGGTTATTGCATGGCGGGGTGACCACAGTTACTAAGATATGTAGTTCAAAATTGCTGAAAATAAATTTCAAATGTCTCATTACAAAAAATGATTGATAAGTGAGGTGATGGATATGTTAATTAGCTTGATGTAATCATTTTGCACTGTATATTTATATCAAAACATCGCAGTGTATCCCATAAATATATTCAATTATGAAATAAACATAAAAAATAATGAATGGCAAAAAATAAGATACTGTTTTAACATAAAAGTCTCAGAAGTGGTAGAGGTTGTATGCTGGCAACCCTTTTGCTGGAGCAGGACAGGTGAGAACTTAGAGCAGGTGGACTAGGCTGCTCTTAAGCTGGGAGTCCAGCTCTCTTACATGAGGGAGTGCAGTTTTGCACGGGTGGGCCTAAGTGTCTCCTCCAGGGCAAGGTCTGTGTCCAGGTGTTCATCTTTAATTTTCTTATGATAAAGCTGAAAGGGATCCTCCTGCCAGTACAGCCTCAAAGCTGAGAGGTTCCCCCTTCCCAGTGAAGGTTATTCTTCTGTTCCTACTATTCCCTTCTTCTTGCCTGGGAAAAATCATGTCTAAATTACATTCACATATCATTCCCCTGTCTATCAATAGTGTATGAGCTAAGTTATGGCTAGAAAACACATGTGACTGAACAGACTGTCAATTAAAACAACTTTTCCTGATTATAAACGTAATTTTCCCTTGTAAGGAATTTGGCAAATATGAAAAGGCACACAAAACTGATATCAGCTTATAAGAAATAACTACCGTTAAAAGAAACTATGATGTCTCCTTTCAATATTTTGTCTATACATATTTGTTATAAAATTAGGTTATACTCTGGATGCAAAATTATATTCTTTCTGTTTATCTATACATATTTTTCCATTTTATTATATAGAAGTCAAACATTTGAACTATAATTTATCTAATAAAACCTTTATATTTGAATAGTGAGGTTGTTTTAAATTGTCATAATAAACATCCTGTATCTTTGATTAATTCCTTGGGCTGGGTTGCTAAGAAGGAAATTACTGGGTCAATGAATATAGATACTGCTTTAAAAAAATCATCAGATGGTGGAAAACTTTATTTTGTGTGGTTTCTAAACATAATGACTTTAATATAAGAAGAAAAATAGCCAACAGTAACCTTGGTGTTGTGGCTCTTCTTTACTATGGGCATATAATTTATTAAAACTATAGTGTGTGAACAAGTATCCTTTGCTTACAACTGTAAACACCTATTTGGTAAGTAGCTCACATTCAACACGTCCTTGATAATTGACAGACACTGTGGAGTGTCTGTATCATGTGTATAGGTTAAACCAAGAATCAAAAAATGGATGTCATTCTTGCCCATGCAACTCAAGTCCCCCTTGAGTTGTATATAATCTTGCTGCCCTTTCTTACCTGTCCTCACATCTCTCTCTTGTCTGTCTTATCCCTGGCATCGTGACTATGTCTCACAGTGATCCCACTTTAAAGTCTAAACCCATCTGTAGTTCAAGCCACTCAATGACATCCAAACCTCTTATGGCACTTCTGAGGCAATTGGGTGAAGAGAGGAAGCATAGTCCTCTGGGACATGGCCTTCTAATTCTGAGGTCCCTTGTGAATAATTATGTGCAGAATGGTTAAAAGTACAGTCTTTGGAAAATGTCTGGATCTGAGTCCTGGCTCTGCCTTCTTGTGCAATAAATGCTTGGTTTTAGGAGTTCGTGGTGACTATGGTGTCTGTAGTAACAGCAGCAGCAGTTGGGTACATTCAATTGATCTTGATTTGTTTTAAAGATTAGTATGTAACTAAGCATATTTTTGAGAAGGAAAGTAAAGACAGAATTTAGCTGGGTCATATCTCAAATGTAATGAAGATAAACTGATATTCAATACAGAGGATTTCTTTCCATTGTAGTGTCTAAGGTAACTGGACTGGAGCTCTGAAGAAATTGCTCTGTCAAACTTTTGGATATTTATGGGGAAAACTAAAGTAGTCTAATAAAATAGAGGCAGATGTATGTACTAAAGATCTATTCAGTAACTATTAAACCAATGTTATGGGAAGAGACTTCATTAAAGACAAGAAAGGGCTACTTCCAGTTCTCTGATTTGTTTGTTTTTTTTAAATGTTATTAACACTGACTCAGAAGCTGACTTTGTCCCTCTCCTTTCAGCCGGCATACATCCCAAAGAAGCTAATCCCAATAACAATCATCAAGCAAGGTAATTTTCTGGATATATGCTTAGAACTATTTTTGTTATACTTTTTAACTAATATAAATAAACATGGCACATATTTTCTCAAATTTTTGGACTGCTTTTCAGAAAATTATTTCTAATTGTTTTTCAGAAAAAGAAAATAGTACAGTCTAGTAAATTAGATGTTAATAGGTAATTTTGGGTCTTATACCAGTATGCCAAACTTTGGGCAAGTCACACTGGTCAGACAATTAGGGTCAAAGCAACCACAATGAGTATTAAATTTTAACAAGTCAGCAAAATATGTGTAGCTTTGCTCACGATTAAGTTATACATGAAGTTAGCCAGTAATAGGATATTTGCAATAATAAAATGAAAGCTGATTTAGTGGTCACTTTAGAGAAAGTGAAGATGTCCTTCCAGGTTTTAATAATTATAATGTCTTATTTCAGTATCCAGTTGTTTTTGTTTTGGCTTCCAGCTTTTCAAATTATTATAATATCTCCATTATTTCCAAAAAGTTTTTTTTTGGTGGAAGAGATGAGGCCCTTAAAATAATTCTTAATTTTAAGAAACTATAATGTCCTGCTTATACTCTCAACACAGGGTCAGGTAGTATTGAAAATTACTCAAGGATTCTTTGCTTTGAGAATATGTTTTCTAATTAAAAAAAATTTTATTACTGGGTTATGGTCTCATTTTATGCTAATTCTGATTAATTTGAGGAAAGGGCAGGGTGCAGGGAATGGAGAGAGGAAGGAAATTTTTTGATAATTGTAATGGAACACTTTAGTGTAGAACAATAGCCTTTCATTACTTACAGGCACACGTACTAAGGTAAGATGTGTCTTCTAGTCCTTCTGTTGACTGCATAGCCAACCCACAGAGTTGCTTTTTATTAATTGATAAAGTTACATCAGGACCTTCCCTGTACAGCAGATGGCTTCACATTATTAACTTTTTACTGCTTCCTATTTTTTTTTCTTTATCACACTTTTTTTTTTTTTTATTTCAACAGTGATTCAGAATGTTACTCACAAGGCGTCAACTAAATCCCCAGATAAGACTCCCTTTGGAGGAGCAATACTAGGTGAGCCAATCTTGAAATCTATGTCTAGATTAAGCAAATCAGGCTGTCACTTGATGATAGGGCCTTTGTGGAGCTTTACACTGTTAGCAGGGTCTGTTAAATTGATGTTGGTTCACTTCCTTTCACTGTTAGCATCTGGCTTATGTCCATGCCAGGCAAGAAGCCAAGCAATGCTACATTTATCAGAGTGTGTTAAAGAAATAGCTCCAGCCATGCCCAGTGGGGATGATGGCACCCGTCCTACCTGCCCACAGGGTTGTCTGCAGTAATGAGAGTCTTTCTCATATTGAACTACTCTTTCAAAAATCACTATTATTGGTCATGATGTTCTTTGTTCAGCATGCATCTTAAGGAGCCATTTTACAATTTTTGAGTCTATGGATTAAAAGCCAGAAGATTTAGTAGTTCAGTTCTAGATATTAAAAAATACTCTGTTTTGAAAATATGGTCATATATTTTCCAACATTTTAAAGTCTGGCTTAAAACTGACCAAGCAAAATTAGGGTGAGACTTCATAGTTTCTAGTATCTGATGCTCCAAACTTCATTTTAGGTCTTGATGTGTTTTCTTCCCCTTATCTTATTTACATCTATTTCCTTGCAGTCCACCTTATTGTTCCAGGTCTTAATGAAACCACTGTAAAACTTCCTACATCCATAATGTTTGAGATTTCGGATGCACTCAAGGCACAACTAGGTAAGCAGAAAAGTTCTATATTTGGGCTTTGAATGACTGAGCACTGATGTTCTTAGCATGTCCAAGGAGTCTTTGAAATGAGCTATTTGAGGATCTCAAAGTAAAAAAGTAGAGGCAAGGAAGTTGGGGTGTTGGAGATATCCATATCAATCACATTCTATAGGGCAATAGTTATTTTATATTTGCATAAAATATATTTTATATTTATAGTAAATATAAAATATAAAAATATATTTCCATGTATAAAAGAAGCATGAACATTTATTATCCAAACAATAGACATATATAGGTATAATTTCCAAATATAGCAATTGTTCTAAATTATACTTATTATACTGTTAAGAGGTCCCTAGATATCTTCAATGAAAATTGATGTGAAGGTCAAGTCCGTTAGAGTTATTTATCTGAGACTGATATTGCTTCCTCCTTCTAGAAAGAACGGGGTATGATTTCAGTGTTTAAAAAAAAACATAAAACACAGCAATAATATTAATAAAGCAAAATCCACATAAAAGGGGCCCAGGGAGTAATTGTGGTGGTCATTGGGCTGAGTTAGTTCCTGTTTCTCACTATCAAATTAGGCTCTGAATTGTCTCTGTCCCAGAGGGTCTCCAACTTGATCAAGGGTCAGAAGTCAGGAGTACCTGGAGAGCTTATACGCACACAGACTGCCAGGACCTGCCCCCGAGTTACTGATTCAGTAGGCCTGGGGCAGGACTTGACCATTTGCATTTCTGACAAGTTTCTAGGTGACAATGACACTGCTGGTCCAGGGACCACACTTTGAGAACCACCCATCTAATATCTCTGGAGAATGTCTTGGATTGTTGCTAAATATGGAAGGAAACAGCATGGTATGGTAGAAATTGACCAAGACTTTAAAATGCAGAGTGTTTTCCCTGAGCTAGGCACTGGCTAAAAACTTTAGCATTTAATATGTGATAGAATTGTCGCATTGTGTGGATGAAATAAGAGAGGCCCCAGCCCCTATTTGGTAACATACATTCAACAAACACTTACTAAGCATTACTCTGACTACATTTAAAATTTTTTAAAAATTTTTTATTGCATATACTTAAAGTATAGAGCATGTTATTTTGATATACATAGTGAAATAGTTACTATAATCAAGCAAATTAAATATCCATCCTCTCATATAGTTACACTTTGTGTGTATGTGATAAGAGCACCAAAAATCTACTCTCAACAAATTTTCAATATATAATACAATATACAATATTATAGGTCATGTTGTATCTTAGATTTCTAGATTTATTCATCTTTCACATATGCAACTTTGTACCTTTTTTCGTACATTTCCCTATATCCTACCTCTACCACACTCTCCTACCCCATAACCACTATTTTATTCTCTATGTATTTGACTTTTTGTTCTTTTAGATTTCACATATAAGTGAGATAATTTTTCTTTCTGTGCCTAGCTTATTTGACTTAGCATAATGTTCTTTAAGTTCATGTAAATGGCAGGATCTCCTTTTTTAAGGTTGAACAATATTCCACAACTTCTCTATTCATTCATCAACATTTATGTTGCTTCTATATCTTGGTTATTATGAATAATGCCACAATGAATGTGGAAGTTAATATACTCTATGAGGTGCTGATTTCATTTCCTTTTGGTATATATCCAAAAGAGGAATTGTTGGGTCTTATTATGGTTCTATTTTTAATTTTTTGAGGAACCTCCATATTATTTGCCATAATGGCTGCACTAATTTACATTCTACCAATAGTGTACAAGAATTCCCTTTTCTTATGCTCTTACCAATACTTGTTACCTCTTGCCTTTTTGATAATAGCCATCCTGAGAGGAGTGAGGTGGTATCTCATTGTGGTTTTAATTTTGCATTTCCCTGATAATTAGTGATATTGAACACCTTGTGATATACCTGTTAGCCATGCCATCTTTGCAGAAATGTCTATTCAGTTCCTTTGTTCATTTTTTAATTAGATTATTTAGATTGGGGGATTGGGATTTTTTGGTCTTTTTTTTTCTATTGAATTGTATGAGTTCCTTATATATTTCAATATATCAGATATATGGTTTGCAAATACTTTTTGTCAATCCCTAGGCTGTCTTTTCATTTTTTTGATTGTTTCCCATGCTGTGTAAAAGCACTGTTTGTCACGAAGAGTGTGAGCATAAATAGCCCTTTTATACTATCAAGGGAGAAATAAACTTTCCTGAAGTTAATTATCACTACAATTCAGAAAAGTATTTTTTGAGGTAATAAATTCTAAAAATAACATCCCCATTCCAGCAAAGCCCATCACGGGGCATCAGGAAATGGTAATAGCTTTTGTTCTAAGAACACATGATGTAAATAATGGAGAAATAAACAAAAAAGTTAGTATTACACACACGTCTCCAAGGGACATACAAAGGGCTTGCCAAAACCAAGATCTAGCATGCCAGAAATTAAGGGAAACAACTGTGTTGAAAAAAAGGTGCAGAAGAATAAAGAAGAAAAGGAATTTCTTGGATTTTAGGCCATGTTCTGATGGCATTTTACTTTCCTATTGCCAAGCCTGCAGTTGTGCAGATAGTGTATGTAGATGGATGCTCATGAGTTGATACAAGGTATCAAGAGTCCCCCATTCAAATATCTTTTCCATCTACCAATTTCTTTGATGTCTAAAAATGTCGTACTTAGAAATATAACATGCCTTTGTAAAAAATTAGTGATATATAAATAATACAAATCTCTCTTAGTAAGGTAGTTTGCCACTTTTCTTCATTCATTAATAGCCTAAAATAAGTTAATGTAATTGACAACTAAAAGCATGTTTTGAATATAAGAAGCTGAAGATTTTCAGAGCATTGTCTGTGAAAGTCTAGGATCTGGAGGTAAAAAAAAAAAGTCCTAGATGAGTCAGAGATCACTAAGAACATAAATTATTAACAGGGAAGGAACCCTGAAAGAAGAGGACACTGAATAAAGAAATAATTAAAAGAAAATCTCATCATTTTACATATTTTTTTAAAAAGTACCTGTAGTACATGCTAAAAATAACAGGACCAGAGCTCCTAAGAAATTCATAATCTGAATGTTTTTTGCCGTGCTAACAATCAGAATAGTTCTAAATAAATGATGTCAGGAAAAAATATTGATAAAAATGTAGACATTTTAAAAATACAATTTATAAAATTATGCTGGATTTCTTTTTTTAGTTATTACAGAAAGAGTTCATTTTTATGCCTCACTAAATTAATTTTAACAATGACGTTAAACATTTCTGCCAACATGCTTGCAACTTCTGAAACACACGCTTGACAATTGGTAGCATGTACACTAGCATTTGTGACACCTATTTCCAGCATTTTAAATCACTCCTGCAGATAATCAGCTCTTTGTAGGAATCTTTTGGTCACCTTCATTAAGCAGAGATTGAAAATTGACTTGCTTCTATAAACATTGTGGAAAAGATGACTTTACGTCCATGAGAACTAAATAAATATTTTGTGCCCATGTTAACTGAAAAGAAGAAAATGATCTTTACAAGAGTAATGTGAACTACAGAAGACTATAAAATTTTCATGTTCAAAGAACTTTGAAAGAAACAATTATATCAGTAGTTCTCAGCAGGGGCCAAAATCTTGTCCCCTGGAAATATTTGGCAACCTCCCGGACATTTTTGTTTGTCACAACTGTGGGAGCACTCTTGGAATATGAATAGAGGACAGGAATGCTGCTAAACACCCTTCAGCAGAAAGGACAGCCTCCCCCCTCCAAAAAAAAAATTATCCAGCTTTAAGTGTCAATAGTGTCAAAATTGAGAAATTCAAGTTCTGTATAGCCTTAAAATTCAAAAAATTCTATCTGATTATATAATCACCTCAAGTGGCATGATCCAGGGTATCTCAAAGGTACATGAATTCTTTCATGCCACTAGACTATTTCAAAACATTATAAGCAGGTCACTGATGCAATATGCTAACTAAATAGAGTTAATCCTAACTCTACATTTTTTTAATGGAGAATATCATAATCACTGGGAAACTCTAGTTTAAAAATGTACTTCCTTTGAAAAAGAATATCTAAATTTTAGAATGAAGTTTCCCAAATAGTTCCAAAAAGAGGAAAAAAATGAAAAAAAGATTCCATTCTTTACACCGAATTCCCACAGAGACCAAAAGAGAAAATCTATGTTAACATGTGGCTTAAATAAAATGTACTAATTGTTGATAATCTTTTTGCCACAAAAATTTTCAGATAACTTAATTTTCTATATGTGTTATTTGTGTTTTTCTAATATTTCTGTGTCATAACCTATTGCATTTTTACATGCATAATAATGGAAATTTTCTATTCATTGATTTTAAAAAGTAGCAGTACTTGAATATAAAATGCCAGGGAGCATTTGCAGTACAACCTGTGCCTTCCAGAAATTCTATTTATGAATCCAAATGACTTGATATTTATCCAAGTATTGGGTTATAATTTTTTCTTCATTCCAATGCCAATTTAGGTCTTAAAAATTAGCTAAGGTTAATAAAGAATTTTGAAGACTGTCATATTACTAGTCCCTGCTATTAATAGAAATGCATAATGAAGTTGTTGACTGGCTGATGGGAAGGGATGTGAGTAGATTAGATTTTTTTTAGTCTGTTAGTTGATTGTGTTTTGAATGAGGTATTTTTGGACAATGTATTAGGATGAAGTGAGGTAAATTGTTTGTTCTCTGACTTTTTAGCTAAGAATGAAACCTTGGCATTACCTGCTGAATCTAAAACACCAGAGGTTGAAAAAATCCCAGCACAGCCCATAACAGGTAATGAGATCACTATGTTGTTGACTTTGAGGAAAGAAAGAACATATTTTTTTCAAATAGTAAATGATTTACAGCCTATATATTTTTTCAGTGAAGAGCCAGTAGGAAATTCATTTTGATTGTAAGTACAAAATAGGAGTTTCTACGTCTTTTATGTTTTTAGGAAAACAACAGATGCAAAATGAACTATTGAATCATATAGCTGATATGTAATATGGAAGCTATATCTTTCACTCTAAATGAAAGTTGTTACCTCAACACTCTGAAATATTTATATACTAGAATGTAATGCCATGATTTTGGTGTTTTTTATATGAAGACATGAGACCATTTTTTATTTCTGCACTATCACAAGTGGTCAATGTAGCAAAATGCTATATAACTTTCACAAATCCATAGCCTGATATCCATGAAAATAACCTGGAATCATTTAGAAACAAATATCTCTGGAACACTAACAATCCTAATATAGAGAATATATAATAGTTCAGTAAAAATCCTTTAAAAAATACAGTAAGCATTTTCCGCATAGTCTAGCATCAAGAATAACATTCAACACGTCCTCTCTGAATGAACCACCCAGTCCAGTCCACAGGGGAGACATTAATCTCTGAGCTACAGACTTTCTGCCAGAGCAATACCACCTTATCCAGGACTTGACAAAACAAATATCTGGCTAAAATTCCCCACAATCCACATTTAGCAAAGTAACTCTAATCTAAAGTGATTTTTTTAAATTTCTAAAATTGCCATAACTTGAAATGTTGGTGATATTTACTTTGTACTAAACTTTGGGCTTGTAGCTGGTCCAGAGAAGGTAAAAATTTGTGGAACAGTAAAACAATGTCAAGAAACCCATTCGAGTAGGAACATTTCCAGCAGAGCAAGATGAGTATAGTCTTGTCTGAAAAAAAGGGTGGGGACCTTTCATCCCCACTTTCATGCAAGTGGGGGCAGAGGTAGCTACTAAAGTAATCCATTTGCATGAAATACCTAGGTGGTTTCTGATTTCAATATACTTGATCAGTAGCAAGAAAAGGATAGGCATGACCCTGTGGATAACTCTAAATCCTTTTCTGCCTCAAAGAATCTACCCATTTTTCCCAATTATACTTTCTTCTCTTGGCACAGAGTCTGATGGGAGAGTCTACAAATTTCTTGGTTCTCTGTCAAACCCTCCTCTGAATTTTCCACTTCGGCAAACACCACAACTTATTATTCAGTGTCATCGTGTTTATTGCATGTCCTTACCCTGCAAAATTCTGGGGTTTTCTAGCTCGCAATTCATTCCAAATCTCAGTGACCCTGATTCTTAATTTCTCCAAAATTATTTCCTTGAGGTTTTCATTGCCTTTAATCTGGCACTTAGGACAACCCTGTGGCTGAGCACTTGAATTCTGATCATAATTTCAACTCATATTCAAGCTTTGCGTATTGAGTGCAGTTTGAGAGAGAAATCTTAAAATGTTATGTTCTAAGTAAACCTTTTAGCCCTGGATCATTCTTTTATTTGCCCCTTTATTAATTCACTTAATAAACTATTATCAGGTACTTGGTTACTCTACCGCAGGCATTGTGCTAAACCTGGAGATAAATATAAAGGCAAACAAAAAACTATGATTAACCTGATAAGTGTCTTAATGGAGGTTGGACCAGTGTGCTTTTTTGGAGCCTATAGAAAGTGGACCAGACCCAGAAAGGAAGGATATGGGAGGAATGTAAGCTCAGGCACCTGGGACAAGCTAGGGAGTCCTTAACATTAGTAACTTGAAAAGAAGTAGGCTATAAAAATACCAGTTACTAATTCTAAAGGACAACAAAATGTGTCTGTGTCTTTGTTGCTTCATCATTTTATCTTAATTTGCAAAGTTGTCTGTTTTACCTTTCAGTGACTCCTGAAACAGTTCCAAGAACCACTAAACCCACTGTGTCTAGTGCATTAGATGTTTCAGAAACAACACTGGGTAATTCTAAGAACTTTTTTTTCCTTTAAAAAAAACACAAAAACAGCAACAAATAACTTCCAATGCTCATAGGAAAGAAAAGTAATTCTAATGCCTTAGCTTCCCTCTCCCTTCCTGTCCCTCCCCTTTTCTCCTTTTCCTTCCTTCCTGACAGTGGTTAACCTTCCTATTTCTTAGACCAAATCCATTGAAGAATTAACAATATGCCTGATCCTGGTGCCTTGATAATCCAGGCAGATCTGGATGCTAACTGCATGCCCTTTTTAATCAGTCTCTCTCCTGAGTTGTGTGTACAGAATACCAGCCTTTTAAACCCCAAATCTTGGCAGGGTGGAGGAAACCTGAAAGTCTCAACTCTGTCTTTGCTTTCTGCTCAGATTGGCTTTTGGAAGTCTTGGGCTTACTAAACCTGGGGAAAAATCCCCTAAAGTGTCATGCTTTTAAATAAAAACTTCCTATCATTCATGTTAGCTGTTTCTTGGCACAAAATAATCTAACTTGCTTTGTTGTTCTCTTTCCCTGAAGAAGAGCAGCAGCATGTATTTGGGTCTGTACTTTGATGCTGGTCTTCCCTGCTACACCACGGCCCCTTTTAACAGCTATGTAACTTTTCCAGGGAAAGCCAGCTATTTCCAATGAAGGCATCCACTGCTTGGTGCACACACGAGTCTCTGTTATGCAGCATGCTGTGCATGATCCTGGTTAAGCCATAACATCAAATCCTGAGTCAAGGAGCTGCTAATCACATTATTCTTTATTGTAGTTCTCAGTGAAAGGATCCCGGAAACATCACAAACTGTTCAAATTCCTCAGTTTGAATTGCCGCTGAGCACTCTAGGTAAAAGTTATTAAATGCTACAGATTTATTATTATCTTGGAAATTTTATGCATGCTTCAAAGAAGTTCTTAGACTACTTCATTCAAATGCATCTCCTCATTGAAAAAAAGAGACAAATGGCTTATAGAACAATAAGATTCCAAATACCCAACCCCTTAAATGTGAGCATTCTTTAAATTTAGGATACTAAAGAGGCTCTCCCTGTGACAAATGGTTTTTCTTTTTAGAAAATTGATATTTTCTACATTTTTTTCTAAATGTTTTTTACTCAATTGTCTCAGCAGAGAAGATATATTCTGAAGACTGCTTCTTAGACTTCTTAGAATGTCTTTGAGTGCAATATGAAAAAAATGGAGGAGCTTATATATAAAGCCCTGGTTTCAATTTAAATGAAATACATCTAAGAGCATGCATAGACATAGTTGAAGAAATCAGGAAACTAGTTTAATATGGTTAAAAAAAACCCCTCAAATACACTAACTTGAAGTTAGTGGCTTAATTATAAATAACTGCAAAAGAAATTTTTTATATTATCCAGCATTGAAACACAGAAGTAAGACATACTAACAGGCATACTTAACATAAAATAATTTGCCTTTTTGTGTTTGTTTTCTGTTTTTGCAAGCTTGATATTTTTAAAATCTTTCCTCTGTTACTTGCACCTCAGGTCATAACTGTCCTTGTGTATTTCATTACAGCTCCAAAAAGGCTTCCAGACTTTCCTGAGGCAAAAACACCCTTTCCTTTTGAGAAACCTGAGGGCATCTTGGGTAATAAGAGTACCTTTAATTTGATACTAAGGATGTGTGTGGTTATTGCTTAATTCTGTAGGACACGTTTACTGAGTCCTATGTCTGGAGACTCCAATGAACTCATGAATTCAGTTAAATCAGGCAAACAAGTGGTTAATTTGGTTAAAAAAAAAGGACCTGTTTGATTGGATTTTCTACAAATTCAATAACAATCATCAGTCTTAATTCCACATAACTCATTTAGTATAGTTTTCTGTCCTTAAAAATGTCGACAGTATGACACCAAACTCTGGTCTCTCTCTCACCACTAATCAACTGCTTTCTGAATTGGTACATAATGATTTATTCTCATTTCAAAATGACTCGATTGTATCAGCATGTGCTTTTGATTTGCAGGCTTCTTGTAGCCACTTAACCGTACCAACAACCTATTTTGGTCCCTTTCTCTAAAAAAGAAAATTTCAGCAAATTCCATTTATTTTTGATATAGTTTCAAGTGAAAAGCCATGGATTGTTCCTACAGCTAAAACATCTGAAGATTCTAGAGTTCTGCAGCCTCAAACTGGTAATTGCATTCTTTTTAAAAAATAGATTGTAACAAGAATACTGAATAACTTCTTGTTTTTATTTTTATAGGTTCCTTAATTGATTCTCAATATACTTTGTAGTAAATGGAAAACCTAGAATACATTTTTGGTGCTCAGATGAACCTCATTTTTTTCTCCACTACAAAAACAAAATGGTTTTGCATTTGTTTTACATATATGTTTTCAATTTCTGGATATATTATTAGAAGTCTGGCTAGAACATGAACTATGAAGTAGCTTATGGATTTTCTAGAGATCTCTTTAGTGCCATGAGAGCAATAAGAAAAATAAGCAGTATTATGGGTTGGATTTAACAGTATGAGCGTAATATTTCCCTTGCAGGGAGATATTTGCTTTTTCTTCGGTAGAATAATTTAGTAAACATTTGAGAGCTTACTGTGTGCAATATATTATACCAAGTTCTAAAATTTGTAAGTATATCATGATATAGAGGACAGAACACAGGTCTCTGAAGTTAATAATAGACCTTAGTTCCATTCCTGTCTCTCCTACTAACCACATGACAGCTGTTTTTCTCTCCTTTCTGGGCCTTTGTTTCTTCTTTTATAAAATGTGGCAACTGACTTTTTTTTCCTCTTGAGAATTCTTGTGTTCTATGAGTAAAACTGATTGAGACATCTTCCCTTTTTCAAAAACTAGATTTTTATCAACTGAAATTTTTTCTCCTATACATCTTCTCTTTGATGGCTGGCAGTAAATTAAAGAAGAGCATATTCAGCATATGAATTATAAGAAAACCTCAGAAACCATCCTTTGCCATTACTTCCATGATTTTCTCCTTTCATTTGTTTGTATTTTAATTTTTATGAACCTTCTGGTTACTGTGACTTTATTTGAGGTACATATCATATAGTATATAATGTAGAAGTTCAGGTAATGAAGTCAAATACACTAACATTTTGTGGTATTCTCCTGAGAAAGTTCAGCAGAGGACTGGGTTTGAGAAAGGATGAGAATGAGCTCTCAGACTTACAGATCTTATCAAAATATCCTTTATCTACTAAGTGTAATGGGCTCAGATCTCAGCAAAAGATAGAGGATGACATTAAATTAAGTGAGCATGTCTATTATGTTCTCCTCTAGTTTCCTTAAGCAGGAATGCACTTGAAAGTTGGCCATGGTTGTCAGCTTATCCAGAAAAGCCTCAAACTGAGTCTTCCTAAGCCTTAGTTTCTAGTCACTAACCCTAAAATACTGGTGCAATTAACTAAAGTGGGTGCAAAAACCCCTTTAGCAATCTGGGTCACCTAGGTCTAAAGTCTGGGTTCTGGGTAGAGTTTCATACTGATTCCCTGGGTCCTGCGGCCATCACACAGGTGTACCTGCATTGTAATTAGGAAACAACTACTCCGGGGGCACATGTGATGGTTTATCTGCTGGACCCGGCTATGCCTCCTGCAACACTCAGTAGAAGCCAACCCAAACACGTTTGGGGCTTTTGGGACTAGATAAACTTTTAAGTCCCTTTCATCTCTTAGCTTTTGGGTTATAATGTAGGGGACACAGGGTTCCCTGGGTCTCCTTTAAGTAGCATCTCATTTTTAGTTTCTATGATTATTCATGAGCAAACTGATCAAAACCACAGGGAAACCATTTTTGAAATTTGAATGCCAACAATATGAATTATATATAAAGCCTTGGTTGAACCAAGCCTTGTGGAGAACATGTTGGGGAGTGTAGGTTGCGGAGTTACAATAATACAAAAATAGATGATATGGAAAATCCCAATAAAGGAAAGATTCCTTTTGTTTTTAATCCCAAAAAGGAACATTCTGGTCTTGCCCTGATGGAGTATGAATAGTGGCTAATCAGGAAACAGATTCATTATTCAGCTGCTTGGCTACTGCCAGGGCAACTTTGGGTTGCCAGAGAACTTCCAACTGAGAACTCCCAACCCTCTCTGGAAAAAGTTGAGACTTATCATGAGCTGTAGCAACAATGCAGTAGGTGATGAGGCAGACATGAACATGAGCCCCAGAAACTTCCCAGCCTGCCTTGTAACATTTAATTTTTATTAATATATCCCTGCTGCTTAGTATGATCATTGGGCCAGCAGCATTTGACGTCACTTGGGAACTTGTTGAAAAGGTAGCACCTTGAGCTCTGCTCTAACTCTATTGAACCAAGAGCTGCTGGCCATCAAGATCCCCAGGTGATCTGCATGAATATTAAGGTCTGAGAAGCACTTTATCAATATAGTCTTATCAATGGTGCAGGTAAGAATTACCAGGTATATTCAAGTTATAGGACAGTAAACCTCAAATCAACATAAGATTGACTTCTCAAAGTGGGTGATGAACATTTCTTGTTTATGCTAATGTGCAATGCTTCCATCTACACTCCAGTGTAAGTGTTGCATGGCATCTTCTTGTATTAAATTTCAAATTAAAATTAAACAACATGCATTATTTGTGATTTAAAGACTTGTATGTTCACATAATCCTCTCATTTCAGCCTTTGTTTCTTTTGATTGATTTTGTGCAAATTTATACATGTACTAAGTAAGGTTCTCTATTTGCTGTTTAGTTTCAACATAAATAATTATTTATTTTCCAATTACTCAGATAGCTTCCTGATGCAACTGTTTTGAGAATTAAGAAAAGAGATAGGCAGAGATACTGCTTGCATATTGGTCCACGAAACCAGAAGTCTTATTTTTGGTTGTTATATCCTTTGAAGAAACAATACATTTTAGCTGGAATTAATGACACTATTATAGCAAACCCAGTACATTTTGTTTTATCTGTTGGGATATGATACATCTCCATTTACTATGTTAAGTTCCTTCAGCCAAAGGCCAGCAGAACACACTTGTAGTTGAACAAATTTAGATTTATTTACATATTGCAACAATTGAAAACACAGACTATGAGGAACAGGGGAATCTCCTAGAGCATATTAGAAAAGATTTGGAAGATTTTGTCTGTGTTAAATGATTGGGGGAAGGGTCCAAGGAAGTGAAGCTTTGCTCTAGATTGGATGCAGTCAAAAAGTAGGAGTAATTCTGTGATTGAATGTCTTCATAATTCTTAACTAGAAAGCAAGACGAGCAGGGTGAAGCTAAAAGAGTGACTGATCAAAGAAGCAGCTCTTACTAATATTAGCCAGGATGTGGGGAGCATCGTGTTGTGGTTTGGAGGATGTTCATGTGTTTGTGTTCTACGTGATTACAGATGGGTCTTGCTTTTGCCTTGATCCATCTCAATCACAAAGTAGTCTTATCTGATATTGGCGTTCTTTGCAATTATTAATGTTCAATGGGAGAACACTACGGCCTACCTGTGTGGGTGCCAGGCCGGCACCTGGATGTCAGTGGCTCTTCTCTTTATCAACTGTTAAACACAATTTGTCGTGACCTTTTGTAAATTTTTATTTGCTTTGACTTTTGTTTTTCATATACTCTGTATTAAAAAATCAGAATGCATGTTCTCAAAAGGATTTCTGTACCACTTTTGGATATAGAAGACTTTATGGAAATTCTAAGTTGCATGCTGAATGTTGAAATCCCTGGATCATTTCAATAGTTTTGGCAACAGTGAGACAGGATAATTTAGAGTTTGGAATATCCCAAGAAATCTGAGCTGTGTAGTCATCAAACATATTCTTCCCTGCTTTCAGTGTCTTTGCCCTAGTCTTTCGATAGTGCTGTATTTTGTGATTTAATTAGTTGGAATTGTGTTTGTATTAAACCTTCTGTGAAGTACGTTTAAGTGGGATTGATTGATTTTGATTCCCTTGGCAAATTTAATTTTCCTTAAAATATATGAAGGGAATCATAAAAATCTGCTCTATAGTTATATACCAGAACATAAGGTTATTTATAAGTTTTGTATTAAAAGGAAGTTGGCCTCACTTTAGAAATATTTAAGTACTTATGACAAGCTTTCAGAAAAAGGCAGTCTTTCTGGTGATGCAATTCAGTTGGTCTTATGTTCTACTGGAAGGTGGCCAGTTAACTATGATATCAGCACTGTTTTGGAGTGAGTTCTAGGAAAGTTCTCAATATCTTCCACTCTCAGATGAATTGTGCATTTGTATGCATATGCACATGCTTGTTGGATTATTTCTCCACTGGAATAACACAATTTGTTTTTGCATGGCAGTTTTCTTCTAGAAGATTCAAGAGACTATGTATATACCATCATATTGACCCTTCCAAAGCTTCTGCAAGCTGACAGAGTTATTTTCTTTTATATTAAGGAGATACATGAGGAACTTAACCCTGAATGGGTAGAGGAGCAAAATTAGACTCATTCACAGGTTTCCTAATCTTCTTCAATAAACTACTCCAAGTTAAAAGTGAAACAATGTTCTGTAACTTGCTGTGAAAAATTGAGAACTGCTTTTACAACTGGAAAAATTAAATGTTCTTAATGGGGCCATAGGCCTTGCAAATATGCTATATAAGAAATTTTACGTGATCTGTGAGAAGCTGGCCAGTCCCTAAAGTTTATTCTCACTGTGAATATGATTGCTAACTTGCAAGCTATAGGGTGAGACAGCTGAGCTAATAACCAGCTCAAACTATTTACCTGTTAAATAACTTAAGTTATTCAACCCCTCAGAACTTCAGCTTCTCCATCTATAAAATGGAAATAATATATAAATTTTTCATCAGTTATGTATTATAAATGTATAAATCATTTAATAGAATGCACAGTACACAAGGGGTACCTTGCTATCATTTCCTTGATGCAAGAGAATCTTGCATGGACTGCATCCCCTGTACACCACACTGCCCATCCCAGACTTCCTGAATTGCTTCATGTGGTCAATCATAATAACAACAGCAATTATGTTTTTAATAAAAGAAAAATAAAGAATAGAGATGAAAAATCTCTAAGCTCATACATATATATGACCATACCAAATGATCCATGGGTATTTATTTCATTTGTATGAAAATGTTTAAGGAGAATGGAAAGGACATGTGCAGTGTTGTTCACAGAGGTCCTGCAACTCCTTGGGAACAGCCTGGTGACCTGTTAGCCCAGGGAAGAGGTGGTGCATCATATCACACAGACTCTCTGTTCCGTTTGAGTGGCAGCCTGAATCACTCTGTAAACTGGGCTCTGAGGCCCTGCCTAGGTTCAGGGAGTGAAACGATGCCACAATCAAGTTGTTGTGCTTTCTGTGGGCACCAGGGGCAGGAGAAGCAGCATAGGTGCCAATGTTTATCATCCCACGGAAAGGTGTGTGCATGACCTCTAAAGACCTTGTGTGGTTTTGGGGTAGGGGTGGATGTGAGCTTTTTGTTTCTGGCTTGATAATACCATCAGGGTGAAGCCTCCTTAATTTACTTGATCATTTCCTTAAGAGACCATCAGTTAGCACAAGGGGGGTTTCAAAAGCAAATGAAAAAAATGTTTGCAAACCCAAGAGGATTCTCTGTTTGTTTTCATCCTTAGAAAATTCTCCTGCCTGTTCTCCCCGAAAGTGTCCAGATAAACCGAATTTTCTTCCAAATCTCATGTGACATTACTAAGACAATGACTTTTTCTGGTATGATTATTTCCCCTTGAACCATAAACAGTTATGACTTAGAGACTTCCCTTGACAGAGGGTCAGAACCAAGGAGGGTTGGCCTCAGTCTTTTGATTAGAATCTACTTTGGAAGCTTCCTTCAGGAGGTCATCACTGATTATTTTCAGTGTTAAATCCTTTTAATGCTCTCTTGAACTGTAGTAAATTGCAGTATGCCCTTAAGCTCTATAAATTATTTAAAGGCTTGAAAGCTGAAGTGATTGGCACACATGAGGAGTGGTATATTTGTTAGAAAGTTTTGGCAGCAGGTTGTTTGCTCAGAGTGGTTGAAAAGAGGTAAGCTCTACATTTGGACCTTATTGCCTGCCCTGTAAGGTGTTGATTAGCACAGATCTGGCCCACCCAACTGGATTAAGCCCTAGAGAGGAGAAAAAGTCGGAATGAGTGGTGGTGTGGATGCTTTGAGAGCAGGAAAATAGAATTCAAGCATAGCAGATGGTTTACAGATTTACTGTGGTCTCTAAGAGATTTATAGCCTCAGCCTTTGATTTTATTTCACAAACATTTTCTTGCAGCCAAGATTTTAACAGATTTCAAGGCCAACTAGAAAGGTATTTGTTTTTCCATTAGCTGAAAAAGCATGATTATTTAATATATTTAAATGATACTGAGAACTCTGTGTGCAGTATTTTGTTTTTTTCTTCTAGCTCCTTTTTGATATATTTTTTTCATTGCTTCCTCATACATAGTTTTAGAATTCTATTTCCATGTCAGGGAATGGCCCCACAAGCATATTACAGGTATTTGTGTAATAGAGAAAGAGATTTCTGTATCACAAAATAATTAGAGTACATGTTCATTTATTCTCCAAACTAAGCCAGAAAGTCATTTATTCTAAGAACTTAAACTACCCAACTGTCAAACTCACTGCTGTCTGTTTGTTGCAATGGACATGTTGCAAATTTATTCCATTGAGTATCTACCATGCACCAGGCTCTGGAGTGGCTCTGGAGTAAATATACCTTGGAGTGCATAACGAGCAAGACAGACACAATTTCTGCATTAATGAGGTCTTCGGTCTAAGAATTTATGTTGAACAAAGAAAGTCTTTCACATAGTTATCAATATTCAGAGAATTTGAATGAAATGAAATGGTAAAGTCTTGATGATTTGAAATACTTTGGGTGCCATCACATGTTTCTACACCAATATCACGACATTTTTTCCCCCACAGACTTTGCATTTAGTCAGTTTTTCAAAGCAAAAATGTACAATTAGCAAAACATAATTTTAACAAATGTGGCTTTAGGAAGTGATAAAGCAAATGGTAGTATAGATTATTTCATACTATTTTTTCTTTGGAAAATCTGAAAGTAAAATTCAGTTATAAAATTTAGTTACTGTTTTGAAAGAAACTAATATTGCCTTTTATAAACTTTGAATTGAACTGCTTATTTTACTTGTTGGATTCAATTCATCTGATAACTTTTGGTCGCACATATGTTCTGTGAATACAAGATCAAGATACTGCTTAATTTCAAATAGCTATAGCATTTCATCTACTAAAGGAAACAAAGGTGATAAAAGTTTGCCTTTAAACAATGATGTATGGCAGCATGTAGACTGTCTAATAACAGAAGGGTTCACCCCTAACTGTAATCAATTAACTGCAATTAATTGTATAGCTTTTTAGAAACTGGGTCTAACCATTGCAGGAATTTTACTTTATCTGGTATAGAGGTACATATACAGGGTTTTATAAAGAAATCAAGTGCTGTTGAGTTTTCAAGAGGTTTTCAGAGAACTGCGTGCCAACACTGTCCTCTCCCCTGACTCCTATTACTTCTAGGTCGAAAGATCTTATTTAAATCTTGAATGAATGAGATGGTGATATGCTTCTCAACACTGCTCAAACAACATAAAACTTAGAGTGAGTGGTATTTGTGGGTTTTTAGCACTCATTTGATTTACTTTTCAACTCTCAGGAAATACAGAAATAGAAATATCAAGGATGAAGCCTGCTGGCAGATGTGTTATTTTAATCTTGAGTATGTTTGAGAAAGTGTTTGGGAGTTAAGAGATCCCTGACAATTGGTTACTTCAAGACATGAGTGACCACTGCCAGGGGATGGTGAAAAGAGTGCTGCTTTCCCCAATAGATGCCTTGTGGGGATAACTTGAGGGAAGACAGCAGCCTGGCTTAGAACCTCCAGAATGAAAAGGAATTGTAAATATGAAAAATAAGTAAAAAGAGGGGAATAAATATCATCTCTTGGAACAAAAATACAGGCTATAGGATAATTGGTACAATATAACTAGATGAAAGGGAGATTTCAGAGTTAGGATAACATAAAGACAAGCATGGCATTTTTCAAAAGCAGTAATATAGATAAAAATTAAGCTATTCATAATTTCTAGTGTGAGTGGGTTAAATATAATTTGGCAAGGCTTTCTGAATTTATTTAGTAGTAGATAAAGCTGACTTTGCTGGATCCATGACTTGGAATTTGTCTTAATGCAAGCCTAAGATCAGAAACTGCCAGCATTTTTTTTGTCCTTTAAGAGATCAGTCATTATTATCCAACCATTAAAATTGCAGCAAGACTAAAGAAGACTTTACAGTGCAATAGATGCATTCTCAGAAAGTACGCGTATTTGAACTCACAATATTCTTTCTGGTTTTGAAGATTTTGTAAAGCAGGAGATTTGCCTTTACAAATTGCAATGTATTTCCTGCCTCTTTGGCATGTGGTACAATATAAAATGCTGTCTATTTTCAGAGTATGTCACAGGGTCTGATAATATCTTTCTTATAGTTTCAATCAGCAATGGTTCAAAATCATTAGGTTGTCACTGAATTACAAGTAATGCCAATGAGTAAATCTTCCTGTGAGAGCTCCCTCCTTTTTATTTGATTTCTATATAGCTATTTTGAATGGGCAAAGAAAGTAACATCTACCTCATAACTGTTCATGCTTTCTCTATACCTCTCAAGACCTGAGTGACAGCTCTTTTTGATGCTGTTTTTGCTTGCAGGTTCAACTTGCATGTGAACATGAAAATTATCCCTGTATTAAAATCATTAAATCTTTATGCTTACCCTCATCCTACTTTCTTCATTTCATGTAGAATAGAAAATTTATCTTGAAATCCACCTAGATTATAAAAGGGCTTGTGGCTCCATGAAAGAACACAGAAAGCTGCCTCTAGGTACCTGTCAGGAAGGATGATGCCAAAAGAGTCCTGGTCTCAGCCCTGTTGTCCTTGGTCCTGCTGATAGAGTGGAAAATGCACTGAGCCTGATGATTTCAGCATGTGACTGCTGGCAAATGTCTTTACTGCTGTAAATCTCAACTTTGTTATCTAGAAAATGGAGATAACATTCCATTATCTATAAAATGGGAGAAATGCCTACCTCACCTATTTCTCGGGGATGTTGAGAGGGTTAAATAGGCTAATGTATGAGAAACTGCTGTGTAAACTGTACTGTACTGTTCAAACGTAAGATATCATGACGTAAATTTTACTAAGCTGAAAGACTAAGCAGCAGACTTTGGGCAAAGAGCCTCAATGTGACTGCTGTTTCTTTCTTTAGAAATCTCTCCCCAAACTGCCATCTTACTTTATTTATGTTTATACTCTTGAAGCTCTTTGATTTAGAGCTGGCACTACTTCACTGTAAATATGTAGCACTATGTTCACATCATCCCAAAAGCCAGTGGCAGGGCTTGCTATATAAAATCCTGCAGTTTAGAGCACGAAGGACCAAAGGCAAGTCCTGGTGATTGCTTACATGATAATGACAAGGCCAGTAGCCCAGAGCCAAAATCCACTAGCACCTACATAAAACTATCCTTCAGCCAGCATTAGAACATGTCATGAAATCTTTCAAAATTAATCAAAATCTAACATCTTTTTTTGTTTTACCTTTCTATTTTAAAGCAACTTATGATGTTTTCTCAAGCTCTACAACATCAGATGAGCCTGAAATATCAGAGTCCCACGCAGGTATACCCAGCCTCTCAATTTTGTCTTTGGATCCCAGGTGCTCTGACAACACTTGGTGGTTTTTGCAGAGTAAAAAAGTGTGCTCTCTAGAGATCTGCAGGAGAGAAATAGCCATCTGTGTCAGGGAGATGAGTTCTGCTCACCCCTCCCATGCAGTGATTAGATCTTTATATCCCTTAGTAAATAAGCTCTGTCACGTGAGGGAGATGCAGATAGACTCAGTTGCCACTGAGGACAAATAATATAATGGCCTATCATTCTATCGTTCAGAATCACTGTAAAAAGATCTTAAGAATCTTAGAGGGTTTTCGCTAGAGTAATATTAATAGTTCTTAAATTAAGATGATTTTGCCCTCCTCCCACCCAAGGACATCTGGTAATGTCTAGAGGCATTTTTGGTTTTCACAAGTGGGGGAGGTGCTACTAGCATCTAGTGGATAGACATCAAGGAAGATGCTAAACCCGTATGGTGCACTGAGCAGCCTTCCATGACAGAATTATTCAACTCTAGAGATCAATACTGCAGAGGTAAGAAATTATTTTCTGAAACTATCATGTCATTCCTCTATGGAGTTCAGTTGGGTCTAGTCTTTGTCATTTATTTGCTGACCCATCTATAGCAAGTTACCTGAGTCTGACAGTCCCTTTGAGCAAGTGTTTCTTAAGCACCTATGAACCTAAGTACTCTAGGAGAGTCAAAGAGAGTAAGAGACTGGTCACTGCCAGGTGCAGATATATGTCTGATATTTTTTATACATGTAGCTTTATCTCAGCATCATTTATGTCATAATAAAGGTGAATAATTTTAAACAGCAGCAGAAAACAAGACAAAAACAAAAAGAGAGAATGCCAATAGTGGTTCAGTTAACAATTATACAACAGAAGTGAAGAAACCAGAAAAACCAGTTAAAAATAAGTTGAAAGTATGAAATGCTGTTTTATCATGGTTTCTAGTATTTAAAGTATGAATATTTTTTAAAAGTGAGCTCATCTTCAACTCCTAATAAATCATTTTCAAATGTTGATCAGCAATCCTTCAAGTGTCCTTGATATTTTTCCCCATGTGAAGCATAATTTATTACTCATGAATTTGTATTTTATTCCTGGGGCCTTCTACTACTTTTATAAATGTTGACATTTATTCCAACAGCAACAAGTGATCCTATTCTGGATTCTGTCCCACCTAAAACTTCTAGAACTCTTGAACAGCCAAGGGCAACACTGGGTAATGTTTTTAACAGAAAAATCACACTTTATTTTCCATCAAAAAAAAAAATCCATGTGAATGCCTTTCTTCCAAATGACCATTTCATTCCATCCCATCTAATCATTTCTTTCCTTTTTCTTAATGTACATGTATAAAATATTTTAAATGCAGGCATCTTTTCTATTCCATTTTGGGCTCGTACTTTTTTTTTTTTTTAACTGTAATGATATTTTCCCCATTCTTATAGCTGTGAAAAGCTTTGAAAACTGCATGGACATCATCTGCGCCATCTCATGTCATATGTTTGTGGCCTATATCATTTCACTTCCATGCATTGAATCTGTCTGGAGTCAGCTACTGAACAATCATCAATCTAGCCTTTTCCCCACCATTCCATTCACCAGCTTTCAAAACTACATGCATTTTTCATCCTTCATCATGTACTTCTAGCATGTGCTTTCTACCATCTAAAAGCATGTTAAAATTCTTAAAATATTTCATTTTAATGGAGATTATTTGGTGGGGTGGGGTGTTTTGTGCTTTCAGTTCCAAGTGATATAACACCAGTTGTTCCTCAAAAACCGGAAATCTTTACCAGTCCCGAAATACAACCTACAACACCTGGTAACTAATGACATTTGTGTAGTTGTGTGGTTTGAAGAAACAGGTAATATGACAAAAAAAAAAGAGTCATGTTGGCTTTTTCAGAATAATTTTATCACTAAATATTTCTCTTTATTCTCTTCCATGAAATTTTTCAAAAAACTGAGTTACCTATCATACCTAACCTTATGATCCTCAAAGAATTTTCATAATCTTGATGTCTATATATTTTGAAGAATGGTTTCCTTCTAATACTTCTTTCAATGTTGCCTGCCAGAAAATAGCAAGAGAATTATAGATGATAATTACTTTAAAATATATTGCCTTTTTTTTTTTTTAGCACATTTAAATACTGCTTGATCATGGTATTTCACCTGAAGTGTAGTCTAAATATAAGGAACACCAAGTAGGCTCTGTAGTCCAGGACTACAGATGAGAAAAGGGAGGTAACACAACCTTCATTTTATAACAGAAAATTATTGGAATTGCAAAGTTCATTAACTTTTGGTGAGGGTTATAATGTGGTACAGAATTAAAGAAGTTCTGAATTATCCGTTCTCTAAGTCCCAAATATTTTATTTTTGCTTGTCCCGTGCTATTCAGTGTCATCCTTCTTAACCGTACCTTGTGTTCTGAAATGCCTCCAGGTTGCTCATTTTCTGGTACATTTAATTGAACAGTGTATCTTCAATTCTCATGTAGAAATAGAATACCTTTTGGCCCAGTCAACCCTTATTTATAGAGTGCCTACTATGTATTATATAAAGGAGGGTGCTGGACATTCTAGAGATTCAAAGAAATATGAAGCAGTTCTTGCATTCAAGAAGTTCACAAGTTTATAGGCACAACCAGATTCGCCCCTGAGAAATACCATTTATCAAAGCTCTATTAAATCTTTTTCTTTCAGCTCCCCTGCAAACTACATCTATCCCTTCTACAACTAAACGACGCCACAGGCCCAAAAGGCCAAGACCCAAACCTGGTAAATAAATGTCTTTTTAACCTTTCAGGATATTTAATTCCAAATGATAATGTCATCTCCTTATCACAAAAAGAAGAGAGGTGATTCTATAGCTTAATTTCTTTACAAAATTTGAAATTAACTAAAAGTGAATTATTAATAATACAAAATGACCAAAATCAAATGTCTCCAATAGGAGTTAACTGAAAATTATGTGATTTTTTTTGGCATGTGAACTTTGTTATAAACCTAGACACAAGTCCTACTGTCACCCTTATAGAGTGATATATATAGTATAACTCACTTTTATATGCATCTATATTTAAGTGTTTTGGAGCTGATGGTCCTTTTATTAATATTTTGGTGCCTACTATGTTTTCAGTTTTGCACCAGGGCAATGGCTAAGATGGAGAAGACATGACTCTGGCTTTCAAATAGCTTATAATCTTGAGAAGATAAGATAAAACCATGAGAGCAAAACATGAGATTATGTAACCTATTTCTGAGACTGTATAATATTTGTTTAAAAGAAAGAGTTGAAGATGCAGGCATTAACATATATGTAGGGTTTGGACAGAGAAAAAGGAGAGGGAACAACATATATTACAGCACAGAGTGGGTGTTACAGATATAATAGCTTAGCAACCTGAAGGTGATAATCTTCATCAGCACACACTATACTCAGAATCATGCTCGACACACTAGGTTTTGCTTATTCCATTGTAATATAAATACAATTTTGTATGACCCATACTGTTATGACAGTTTAAAAATTCTTTCCCCAAACTTTTACTCATTGTATACTTTGTTAACTCTGACTACTAAATATGGCAGGATTTTAAACAGGTCTTTCAGTTTGTCTTTGGAGGATATCTTTTTATCATCTCTAGGATATTTCAATATTTCTTTTTTCCTTTCCATCACAGAAAGAACCACAAGTGCTGGAACAATTACATCTAAGATTTCTAAAAGCCCTGAACCTACACAGACAACACTGGGTAATAATATGTTCTTAGTACGTGTGTTACTTCAGTCTACCATGGGAAATCTCATACCCTAGATTTATGTAATTATTTAAAATGGCTTATTTGAATGATAGGAAAAATCTCATAGAATATACCAACTCCATGGCTATTGCGGTTGTGGGTAGCTGGCCTATGTTTAGTAGATCTGAACTCGGCCTTCAGATAACATCCTGTGCCAGCTGCTTCCTTGTCTTCTATCCAATTATTACATTTGAAGTTGGATCTTATACATTGTTTTCCATTTTCTTTTTTTGAGTAAGGCCCTCAAGTTCAACTTCAGAGTTCATTTGGAAAAACGACTTTTAATATTGGTGTTAGTAGAATGTCTTTATGCTTCAGATCATAGCATTATACCTATCAATGAATACTAATTTTAAAACATGATGGGTTTTTTCCTGGTGCTTAAAGACTTAGATGCAGCTGAGAAATAAGAAGGGTACAAAATGATTTGATTGATTTTTTTTTTTTAAATCATGGATTAATATCACTGTCTTTGAGGAGTTATTGTGACTGTCTAGTAGCAATGCTGTATCTGTCAGGTTAAATATAATCTTGAAATGTTTTTCCAAACCAGATAAAAATTTCATGTATTTCCATTAAATAATTCTCTATGAATGTACCATGGAATATTTCCAAAATCTTCCACAATAAGTTCATTCCACTTAATGTATAGTTTATTTTTAGGTTTTCCTTCTATGGTTTTAGACACTGAAATGCCTAAATATTGATCTGTTGATTATTTTGTGTCTTTATTTTTCCAGCTCCCAGTAAAACACAATTTATTTCTTTGAAACCTAAAGTCCCTCTCAGCCCAGAAGTGACACACACCAAACCTGGTAATTACCTTAAACTTTTAAAATATTCTTAAGGTAGGATTGGAAAATTGTTCATGCAACTCTTTGGAGCAAGAATTTCTGATTTGTATTTTGGGATTTGTTACATTTTTCCATGGAAAATGCAAATGTCAATGACATAATCTCATCATAAACAGCTGCTGTGATAGTATCAGAGCCCTGCAGTGAGCTGTGTAGTGGATCATTATGTTCAGGACCATTGCAGAGAAAACACAGAAATGTAACGATGTAAATGGTTGAGGACTCCTTGTCTAGGACTGCAAAATAGTTTCCAGTACCAAAGTTGACTGGAATTCTAATCACACTGAACAATAGCCTTTTAGCTGGAAAGGGGAGAAATGTTTCCATCCTCTAAGAACTCTGTCTTAGTTTGGGGCCTCTCAGTTCTCAGGCTGCAAAGCCAGAAAGGCCTGTATTTTCCTAAGGCTCTAAGACTTCTAAATTGGGGCTGATTTCTGAACACTGACTTCTGTTTACCTCTCAGAGGATTTTAATGACGTTTTACAAAAGAAAAGAAATCTCTTTTTCAGTAAAGGATTGTTCTATATATGTAATTAAAAACACCATTTCCTGCATAAGGATCGTGAAACATACGGAATGACCAAATCTTCCCATTTTCTATCTATCGGGAATCTACACAACAGTCTTAAATGTTGACTGTTAAGATTGGCTATGGGGGAACTTTGTCATTACTCATTGTCATTGTTATATAAATTTTAAACCCTTATCTCTGGAAAGAATATATTTTTTCACTATGGTTAATGGATTTTGAGCTTGCATTTCCATTAATGGCATATTTACAAAGTAGGATTATTAAAGTGAGAGATGTTCTGCTAAAGTGGGCATGATTTATATTTGCAATGAAATAGGTAAGGAAGAAAAATATAACTTTTCAAAAAAAGGAATTCTCATGACTTCCTTCAAAGAAGCAGTGAGATTTCCAGGTGTAGGTGCAGACTGAAGGGAATTAGGGATTAGGCAAGGGGAGTGTAGATGCTGTAACCATAGGTAAGGCCTCAAAGTCAGAGAAATGGAATGAAAAACTCCCAGAGAGGTGTTTTTTTTTTTTTTTTTTTTTTTTTTTTT
>VSMD01055621.1:0-56511 GCA_008750895.1 Mirza zaza
GGTCTGGTCGATGACTCGGGGGTTAATGGTGCCCCGTCCTCTCCTGGAACCAGCTTCCGTGCTTCTGCTTGGATTCTCTCTCTCTCCTCAGTTGTAAAAAGTACTTTGAGCAACTGTTGGCAATCATCCCAAATGGGCTGGTGTGTAAAAAGGACCGAATCTAAAAGGTTAATTAAATCCCTCGGATTTTCAGAAAAATTTGCATTTTGAGATTTCTAATTGTAGAGATCACTGGTGGAGAAGGGCCAGTACTGGTATGTCTGTTCTCTCTCTGCTCTAGGGGGTCCCGCCGCTCTCAGGGGGAGCGCCCTCACGGGCCCGGATCTAGAGCCCGTCCCGTCCTTTGCCTAGTTCCCTAAGCCGGTCCCCCTGTCAGCGGTTCCATTGTGGCTACAGGCACCGCAGGCGAGGGCGCCGCTGCTACCAGGGAGGCGAGTTCGAGCACCGCCGGGAGGGGCGAGTGCGCGGGCTCCGCGGGGAGGGGCCCCGGGAGGAGCGAGCGCGCGGGCTCCGCCCAGAAATTATAGGGCGGGGGCGCCTTCCACTCCAACTCTGTTAAATCTGGGTATAGATTTGAGTCGGCAACACGGGGAGGTGCCAGCAGAGGGCGGCCCTGCGGGCCGGGAGTCCTGCATCTCGCCCTTCTTCACCCCTTTAGCAGCCAAAATTTTGGTCTTTTCCTTAGGGGCAGGCAGGAGGATCTTTAGCCAGGGTGGGGGGTCCTGGACCAAACCCCGCCACACCACAATGTAAGGGATTGATCGGGATGGCCGTGGCGGCCAAACACCACCCCTTTTACCTTTTCGATAAGGGAGGCATCAGAAGAGCCCTCCTTGGGCCATCCCACCCCAAACTTGGGCCACTCCCCCTCACAAGAGTGATAAGCTTT
Organism: Mirza zaza; assembly: GCA_008750895.1. Taxonomy (NCBI): domain Eukaryota; kingdom Metazoa; phylum Chordata; class Mammalia; order Primates; family Cheirogaleidae; genus Mirza; species Mirza zaza. The sequence goes on from VSMD01055621.1 coordinate 890, forward strand.
CTTTTTTTAACCTCCAAGGACAGATCCTGTGCCCTCTCCTTCACATCCTTAAAGTGACTCACGAGGATAGACAACGGCGTCGTCAGAGTCTGTCCCATTCCTGAAAAGAAGAGGAAATCCTAGACACAGGACAAAAATCACTCACACAATCTCACAGGTGTAACGACTAGACAAATGAGGCCCAAGTCACAAAATGACTAAACAGACGAATAAACAAACAAACAAAAAAACGAACTAAACAAATTAACCCACCTATTCCGGAATCTCTCCCTGGTCCCCTTCTGACCGAGCTCCAGCTCCAAGGTCAGCCTTGGGGAACCCCAAGGAGGCCAGCAGACATCTCCGTCTGGCCCCCACCGGCGACCCACCAGCGCGTCCGCCTAGGCCCTGATGCCGGTCCGCTAGTCCCGGGCTCCAATCTATGCACTCCTTCCCCGGCTCTGCGTCCTATCCAGCGGTCTGCCGACTCCCGGACGAGCCCCCAAATGTTATACTCGGGATTTGCAAGGCCACAGGACAGAGAGACAGAGGCACCGAGGCTGTAATTACCAAAAGGAGTTTTATTGTCTAGCTTGAGCTAGGGTCCGAGCCCCCAGAGTGCCAGCGCAGTGGCCTCTTCCCCGGGCAGGGACCCTCCTTTGTGTGCTAGCCCCCCTTTTATAACCTCGTTGCTTACATACTGGTCAAGCGTCCACCCCCACAGTGATTTCTTTTTTTTTTTTACTTCAGCCTGCCCCTGATAGGCCCTAACCTGTTTTGGGTCTTAGCTGAGAGACTCAGGTTTTTGCTCTTTTTGTCTTTTTCTTCTGCATCCCATAATATACTCATGATGCCTTACGGCAGGCAATTAAGCAGTAAACAGCAGCTGGAAGGTGTCTGTTCCTTAGAGCCCAGTACCTTACAAAAGTATTGGGCTTGGATATTTCCATTGTATGAATTTCGAAAAGGAGAAAAATGTTCTTAGCTAAAGCGTAGAGAGACCTTATGCTAATGCTAGCGGTCTCCTAGGTGGGGTGGAGGAGACTTCAGGGAATGATTAGGTGTTTCCCTTTCAGGGATCTTGCCATTCCTGTGAACACTACCCAGTGCACTGACGCCTAAGGAGCCCACCCAGCGTCCTGCAGGAAGGTCCTCTGTCTCGCAGCTGTGGACCCACTGAGCCTCGGGTGTGGAGACCCAGTGTGGAGAAGCAGCCCAGTCTCTTCATTTCACCCTTTCCACAATTAGAGAAATAATTCAGATAACATGAAGTATTTCTCGTGGTTTAACCATGTAATAAAGCAACTTGAGGGAAGAGATGAGACTGAGTATTTTTCAAACAAGATAAACCTCAGACTGTGGAGAAATGGGCTTGAAAAGGGACTGATGTTATAATGATAACATTTTCAAGTTGCACAGGGACAGCAGTGCAGACCAGGATTCGAATTCTGCCATGTCAAGCATCCTACACGCACGTGGGGTAAACAGGGCTCCCCACAGTGCTGGGGCTGAGGTCCTAGAAGTCAGTCCTCTCCTTTTTTCTGCAGGATGGAGTCCTGAGCCAGCTGGCCCACCTGAGTGCTTCCCAGAACATTCAGTGGCTTCCTGGGGAGACAATTTCTGACTCCAATTTGCCACCTAAGGTGCTAGATGATTGTGCTGTTGTTAAGCCGTGAATTGAAAGTGCTTTGGCACCTCTGTTCCTGTGGAGACGGTCTTCAGTTTTCTTTTCAGAAATAAAGAAAACCAAGTTCATGGTGACATCAGGGACCCTCATTCCAATCGGAGCCCCTGGGAGAGCTCCATGGACGTCAGGAGACCCGCGCTGGGAGCTTCAGGGCGAGGCGGAGCTGGAGCAAGCGCAGGCCCCTGAGTCAGGCCACCACGCCACGCTGTGGGCTGAAGTCGCAATTCACAATCAGGGGATGATCTTTGCGCTGCATTTATTTTTTGACAGGAAGGTTTGTTTTACAAAAGGCCTTGCTGAGTCAATAGTACTACATTTGATGCATGCCAGGAAGTTATGTAAGTACGCGGTCCTTTGCCAAAACTTGCTTCAAAATTTATGCTAGTGAAGTTAAAACACCACATGTATGTTTTAAAACTGTTTAATTGCTAATTCAAGTAAACATGATTTTTAATTAAAATGTTGACTTGAATGTGAAGTGAGAGTCTTCCTCACTCACAGCAGAGATAAATCAATCTAAATGTAAGGTTTAGTATTTGACTACCTGAAAGAGCCATTGCCAAGAGCGTGCCTGGCCATTTCATTCAATTTCTTGGCTAACAGTGTGGCGTGTTTGCTGGGTGGCACGCTTGACACAGCCAGAAACATATAATCCTCTCAATTCAGTTCTTGAATCAGCCAAGAATGTTTGCATAGTGCTCGCTGAGTACTGAATGTTCTAGTAGGTACCTTGTTTCACAGGAACTTGGAACACAATCCTTATCTTCTGAAAGATCCCTTCACATTTTACATGTGAAATGGGTGGGGCTCTTGAGGAAAGCATCAGAGCTGCCCTGTGGCCGAGTGGGCGCCTGACACTGCCGGGGGCAGGGGGAACAACTGCTGGAACCGCAGGCTGGTTGCCTGGGCAGCAGGAATTTTCATTCTCCTTAGTGGAGGGAATCCAGCTCCGTCAGGGAATGAGGAACAAAAAGCTGGGTGAATACATACGTGTGAAGAAGATAAATACTATAAACTAGTTTATGAGGCCTTGATTGGTTATTGATTTCATAGAAATATGAACAATTTTAGGTGTAAAGAAGAGTGAGAGACAAGAAATAAGTCGCTGGTGGAAGTAACTTTTGAAGAAGTTGGCACAGTTGGCTGAGAGGGTACTCCTGGGAAAGCCGTCTCTGAATAGTCTCTTCCTTCCTCTCAGCCAAAATCATTCCATACCAATCTTGGTAATGATTAAAGCCCATTCTTTTCTGGACAGGTCTATGAGGAGCTGATTATTGAGATAAATAAATGTATAAAAATGGAATTAACAGTTTTCAGCTTCATGAAGCTGAACAATATTATTAACATTTAGAGACAAACACCAGCATGTGGGCCTTGTTATACTTTGGTCACTTTTTCCTGAATTACTGGCCTTTGGGCATGTTGTTCCCTCACCTGAGAGAATGTCATCCCTTTCTTCAAAGGGCTGGCTCCAGCTCATCCTTCCACGTGAGCTTAAATTTGCCTTCTTAGGGAGGCCATCGAGACCCCTTGTAGAAAGTTGAAAATTCCCTTTCCTCCCATGTCCCCCCGAGCACAGCACAATAGTCAGTGCCTTCTTAACCACTTCTGTGTGACACTCACCGGCTGCGACACCTGCCCCACAGCCGCACTCGCAGCCCGCACGGTGGTCTGTGCTGTGCATTGACGACGAGCCCGTTTTGCTCTTGTGTGGTGAGGAAAGCTGGAAAGCACTGAAAGCTTGTTTTGCTTTACAGGCAGCTTTACTTGTCATGTCAATCAGAATAGGTAACATATACATATGTGTTTTCATTACGTTATTTTTAAATGTTCACAATTTTATTTTGATAAATGAAAGATCAGAAAAGTCATATCATGGCTGTTGGCTAAAGTCACCGTGCATGTTCATCTGTGGCTGTCGACTATAGTCGATGCTCATACCCAAGTGCTTAAGTATTTATCAAAAATGTATGCAGTATGTTTATATGTTTATTTAATTTCTTGTTAAATGTGTCTCCTATCTGCTCTGTAGGGCAGAGAACACATCTGATTTGTTTCATCACTGTGCAACAAGTACCTAGCTCAGTGCTTGAGACATAGTTGAAGTGAAAAAAAGCCTAATGAATGACTATGCTGCAAACATGATTTAAGAAATTAAAAGTCCAGATTTTTCTTTGAATGAGAAGCTGGATATTTCCTTTAACATTCCTCTAGCTATTTCCTACTCATTTATTTATCCTTGGATTTATATTCAAGAACTCAGTTTGATGATGTTTTGCAGCTTCATTGAGTAGAAATGAGAAATTTGCAAAAATGGTCAGTCTCCTGATCATTTCCTAGAACCAGGGTTTTCTTATGAACAAAAAGCTATTCATATGGGTATGTGCACACCTAAGGGGTGCGATGTGCACCATCTGGGGGATGGACACACTTCAAGCCCTGACTTAGGTGGGGCAAAGGCAATGTACATAACCTAAACATTTGCACCCTCATAATATGCTGAAATAAAAAAAAATAAAAGAAAAAAGCTATTCATAGACAGGTTTCCCAGGCAAGATGGAAGAGGATCTTTCTATAGACTATTTAGCCATGACAAGCTCAGAAGGGAAGAAAGAATCTACAAAATTTCATAACAAATGTTAAATATGTAAAATGTTACATATGCAACGTATTTGTAAAAATATAATCTGTAAGAAGTTCTAGGCATAAAATGGATTTCATTTTAAAATCTGTGATCTTAGAATATAAATGTGTTTATTCCTTCTTGGATTTATCTCTTTCGACATACCTATATTTGTATATAACTTTTGATATCCTTACTTACATGTTATTCAAAACATGAGGCAAGAGACATAGAAGATGTCTCTTCTTAATTCATTTTACATATTTTACTTGATAAAATACTTTTTTTAAATTGGTAGTTTGTCTTCATTAATTGGGTCCTGTGATGCTTACTATAGACATTGCTAATGAATGGGAGAAATGTCTACAAATGAGTCCTAGGTGCAGATTTTATACATATACAATATACACACACATATATAGGTGTGTATGAATATATATATATTAATTCTTATAAACTGATTATAAAATGCTCTAAGAACTACCATAACTAAACCTAGTTCATGATGAAAATAATTCACAAGGGAATTTTTTATACTTTTCAGCTATTTCAGCTGTATTTTTTTTAAAAACTGAGAGTGCTAAGCCTAGATTGATGAACTTGTAGAAAGAAAAGAGAACTTATACCCTTTAGGTTCAAGCCACTTCGCATTGGGATATACTCATCATGTAAAAGTGGCTCATAATTACTTGGACATCTTGCAATCTACCCAGGTGGGACTGTCCAGTCTACACCATGTTCTTACGTTGAAATCTCTGATTTCTGCTCCATCATCCAACCTCTTATTTTTCTCATGAAGTATTTTACATGTTTTTTCAGTACTTCAACACTTTATCCATAATCAAGAAAAGATCAAAAGTAAAACTACTCTTTTCAAAAAATATATCACCACGAAACATTTTGTAAAGTGTTTAGTTTTATTAAGAATTTTAACAGGTTATAGAGACATATAGATACACCAGTGCAGTGGTACCAAACTGCAAGCACTTTTTATTAAATGGAGTCATTGCTAAATACTAAATAGAGACTTAGGGACTTATAATTCTACTTTATCAAACTGAACATTAGGGCAAATATTACAATGTGATTCTAGCTGCACTTTTATATTTAAGTAGTATTTCGAAAAAGGCATATTTTTTGAAATATCCATCTTTTCTGACAAATAGCCTCATGTACCCTAATAATGTACTTATTCAATTTTATCATGTTATATAATGATGATTCTAGAAGTTAATCATTGAAAAAAAATGGCCTTCCCTTAAATATCCCTATTTCTTTCTTAATCTAATCAAGCAATGTATGATGCAATGAGCTGATTTCAAAACCTAATTCAAGTTAATTTATAACAAATGTTTTTGAAAAATCACATTCCAATAAAAATAGTTACAAAGCATTAAATGAATATATTTAGGAAATACAATTACCATATCTTTATATGCTGTATCAGTTTTAACTAGTAGGAGCTAAAAACATTTCTATTCCAACATAAAAATCCAAGTACATGTGTTTTCAAATATATAATTACAGCCTTGTAAAATGTAAATTAAGCTTTAAAATATTATTGTTAAGCTCCCTGCTAATTCTCAGGTGCTCAGAAGACTAAATATTTAGAAAGGTGCATAAGCGTTTATAAAGCTTCTATATCTTCAGCAAATATTCCACTTCTGCTTGTGTCTGTGAGGCGGATCCATGATCTCAGGAGGGAACTGAAGAAAGGGGGACTCCGGGTCACCAGCCACAACACGGCCCCTGCCACTGAGCATCTCAGAACGTCAGCACAGTACGAATGCTGAAATGCGAAAGGAGAGTTTTCATTTGTTTTCCTATCTTTCAAACAAGAATAATTTAAACAATTGTCCTTTATATCTGTCACAGAAACTTTGGTGAATTCTATGAGTGGAAATCCTTTGGGCTTGACATCCTGACCAATTACTTTTCTTTTTTTCTTTTTTTTATTTCAGCAAATTATGAGGGTACAAATGTTTAGGGTACATATATTGCCTTTGCCCTACTCGAGTCAGGGCTTGAAGTGTGCCCATCCCCCAGATGGTGTGCACTGCACCCTTTAGGTGTGAATACGCCCATCCCCTCCTCCCCTGCCACCTGCCCCACACCCAATGCATGTCACTATTATATGTGCTCATAAGTGTTGACAGTACCAACTTGCTGGTGAGCACATGTGGTGCTTCTGTTTCCATTCTGTGACATTGCACTTAGCAGAATGGGCCCCAGCTCCATCCAGGAATATACAAGAGGTGCTAGATCACCGTTGTTTTTTGTGGCTGAGTAGAACTCCATGGTACACACAGACCACACTTTACTAATCCACTCATGGATTGATGGGCACTTGGGCTGTTCCACGTGCTGGCAGCTGTGAACTGCGCTGCTGTTTTGTGTCCATCTCTGATAAGGGCATCTGAGCTGATCCTGGCAGCGTCCGCACAGCTGCCATAGGCCAGCTAGAGGAGAAGGTGCTCAGGGGGAGGGAAGCATGAGTAAGCGCAGGAGGGTGTGGACAGGAGGGTGAAGGGGACCCGGTGTGCCTACAATCCTCCATGCCCGAGGGACCCCACAGGGTATGAGCCCTGCTCTCCTGGCTTTGTCCCCAGAGCCCAGTGCAGAGGGTGACAGGGCAGGAGCTAACTGCTTAGTTACTGGATTACTAGATGCATTCATAAGTGAGGGTGGGTTTGGGTTCAGCGACGCAACGACAAAGGCTCTCGGAGCCAGGCTGAGGCGTTGCATTCGGGGTAACTGGCGCCTGGCGGGCCGGAGCAGGACGGCAGGGATGCGGGAGCTGCTGTCGCGCTCCGCGCGGGTCCAGGACGGTCGCGGGGAACAGCAGCGGCGACCCGGGGGCAGGGGGCCGCTGGGGCAGAACCAGAGCCGCGTGGCGGCGGGGCTGAGCCCGGGCTGCGCGTGGCGGCGCGGGGGCGGGAGGCCCGGGCTGCGGCCTCGCCGCGAGCGTGAGGGCGACGGCGTCGCGGCGCGCCGGCGGCGAGGGCGACGTCACGCCGAGCGCGGGCGGGGGCGGAGCCTGCAGACGTTACAGACGGCCTGGGAGGCGCCGCGCTGAGGGGCGCTGAGGCCAAGCCCGAGCGCAGTTTCTGTTCCTTTGGAAACAGCCGGTCATTATTCTCTAGCAGGCCGCGCTAGGCCTTGAATTTCGCTTCTGAGTAAAGTGGGTGTTTCCGGCAGTTTTCCACAGAAACCCGCTGTTTGGTTGCTTAGAAACACAATTTAAACGCACGTCCCGACGCGCCGCCCCTGCGGCCCACGGGCGCGGAGAGCGCCACGCCGGCGACGCGCGCAGGGACGAGCGCGGGTGGCGCCGCGGCTCCTTCCGCCGACGAGCCCGCGCCCTCGGGCTGGCGGCCTCGCGCGCGGTCTGTGCGGACCGGGAAGGCCCATTTCGTCTCCCAGACAGGCTGCGCGGTCTGCGGCCTCCGCCCAGCGGCCTGCCTCCCGCCACCTCGTGGAGGTTACCTGCCTCCCGCCACCTCGTGTCCGCATCTGCAGTGACAGACACAGTCCCGCCCCACGGGAATCAGAGGCACGCACCTTTGACAAAGACCCTTTGAAAACTGTAAAATGAGAAAACGTCATAGCATTATAAAAATATATGACCAAATTAAAATAGACAGGATGAAATAAATCTGCTATGAAAAAACACACCAAGTCCAAAGAGTTTTCGAAAATTGGTCATGAAGGCTATGAAGAAGTAATAAGCTATATAGATCTGGTTAGATGAACTCAAACAAAACATGAAGAAAACAGGTACATTTGTGAGTCCTAAATTTTAAAAGTAGCTTGGAGAGAAGAAGCAAGATCGCCATTAAAAAAAATACCTTTGCCCTGAATAGAGCAGTTCGAATCCTTTGTTGATGTCTTTAAAAGGTAACACGTGGGTTATCAACTGGTCCAGGTCAAATTTCTTTGCCAGAAAATCAGTCACGAGTTTTGGGACATCATCTCTGCTTTTCCAACCTGCAAATAAGCACACATTTTCCCTTTGGACTTCACTAAGTAATGCTCACATTTTATTATCCCTTATTTGTCTGTTTCTCTCCTGCATTATTACCTTTCCCCATTTTGGATTATTCCCAGCAGCGTACAAATACACTGTATTTCTCCCATCTTAGGAAACAATGACCCAAGGAAAAAAAAAAAAACTAACCCTCTCTTGATCCTCCTAAACCACTTCTTTTTCCAGTGGCCTCATAGCTCTGCTCCTGTTGCAGAGAAACTTCTTTAGAGAAAGAATTGTCTCCCACTCACTGTTTCTGCTCCCGGTTCCTCTCCTCTCACTCTCTCTTGAGCCCACTCTGATGAGGACCTTGCCCCAGCCTCTCTGATGCACGGGTCTTGTCCAGGTCATCCTCTGCCTCAATTTGGACACAGACAATGGGCAGTTCTCACGCTGGTCCTCCATGAACTACTGGGAGGACGTGATACAGTTGGCGGCTCCCTTTTTCCCAGTCTGTTCACGTGGCTTCTAGACCATCATTGTTGTTCTGCTCCCTCTCTAGTTCCTCCTTCCAGAATCCTTGTTGGGTTCTCCACATCTCCCAAACCTCCAACTCGGACGTCCCTCGGGGCTTGGTCCTTGGACCTTTTCTCCTTTTACTTCCAGAGTGATCTCTGGCCTCCAGGTTTAACACACTTAGGTTTCTATCTCCATCCTAGACCTGTATGTGAACTACCCCCTCACATATCCATCGCCTACCTGGCGTGTCTGCTCACATGTCTGGCAGGCAGACAAGCATGACGTGCCCCAACCACTCCTGATTTCCACCACCTCCGCCCCAACCTGTTCCTCCCACAGTCTTCTCTCTCAGTAAGTGATGACGGCTCCATCGTCCCTGTTGCTTGGGGCCCATAATCTTGGATTCTATTCTTCCTGTCATCCAACGAGTGTTTCAGCCTATTCTGTTGGCTCTGTCCTCAGAATACATGCAGGAAGTGACCGCTTCTCACTGCCACCATTGCTTCTCCAAGCCACCATCTCCTCCTTCCTGCACTACAGATAGGAACTTCTTCCACGGTCAGCCTGCCTGTGCCCTTTGCCCCCATGTAGAATGTTCCACACAGAACAGCCAGAGGGGGGTGTTAAAATGGACGTGAGATCAGTCCCACCTCCCTCAAAATCCTCCGTGGCTTTTTCCTCACTCATTATAAAATCTTCCAGCCCTACAGTGGCCCAAAGGCCCCAGTGATCTTGCCCTCTGACCCCAGCTGCTGCTGTTCCTCTGTCCTCTCTCTGCCGTGACCACGCTGGCCTTCTCACTATCCTCACTTGCCAACACCCCCTTGCGTTTACTAAGCCCTCACCTGGAATATTCTTTCCCAAGGTTTCTGAGTAGCTCCTTTCCCTTATGTTTTACTCAAATGTCCCCTTCTCAGAGAGGCCTTCCTGAAGGTTATAAAATGGTATCCCCTCCAACCTCCCCGGCCCCCCAGACTACCTGCTGCCCTTCCTCTGTTTCTCTCCTTTGCACCTGTGACCACATGGGCCATTCTGCATGGACTGCTTTACTGTCAGCCTCTCTGCTCTGACATGAGAGGATGCTCCTCCTTCCTGAGAGCAGGGACTGGTAGGTTTGGCCCCTGCCACATTCCCAGCTCCGGAATGATGTCTGGTTCTTAGTATACACTCAACGAATATTTGTTGAATAACTGAATTTTTCTTCTAATATCCCTTATTATTCTGTAGTCTCCCCACATCACACAAACAGCTGAAGTTAGGAGACTCAATTATATCTCGTAGTGTTTTGTTCAAGTCTTATTTACTCCAAGAAGTCTTCTCTTAAAAACTCCTCGTCCTTATCAACCATCCTCTTGCTTTGTGCTAGAAGTAACGTTGAGGAAAGAGAATGAGCTTTGACATCCCATGGACTGGCTTTTTTTTTTTGAGACAGAGTCTCACTCTGTTGCCCAGGCTAGAGGCATCAGCCTCGCTCACAGCGACCTCAAACTCCTGGGCTCAAGCAATCCTTCTTCCTCAGCCTCCCAAGTAGCTGGGACTACAAGCATGTGCCACCATGCCCGGCTAATTTTTTCTGTATATTTTTAGTTGTCCAGCTAATTTCTTTCTATTTTTTTAGTAGAGATGGGGTCTTGGTCTTGCTCAGGCTGGTCTTGAACTCCTGAGCTCAAATGATCCTCCTGCCTCGGCCTCCCAGAGTGCTAGGATTACGGGCGTGAGCCACAGCACCTGGCCCCATGGACCCTCTTTAAACCCCAACTCTCAACTTGGGAACTTTAAGGTCAAAGGACTTAATATTTCCAAGTCCCAGTTTTAGTATTCCTGAGTAGCTGCCTCAGATAGTTACTGAGAAATAAAAAGAACACATTTATGTAAAACTTTTAGCATATAAATGCTAAATAACTCCTCTTATAATTTGTTTTATAATATCTATAGCTAGATTTATTTTTATATTGTTTCCTCTTAATTTGCTTTTACATTCTTCACTAAATTATATACACCTCCAACTCAAGAACGGTCATTTTTTCTTTGGAATACTCTCAAGAAATACTTAAATGCTTTCCATTTTCTTATGTTTTACAAGGCAGACTCAATATCAGAAGTGTCTCCGAAGTACCCAGTACAATTCTAGGTGAAGGTGCTAGAAAACGAGACCCACAGAGGAGAGGAATAAGGATTCCCTGTGTCACCTGCCTCAGGGAGAGTGACTTTGGCTCTGTCCTGACTGAGGCAGTAGTGGTCAGTGAGCAGTAATCCCAGTCATCCCGGTGCAAATCTGAACTGTTTCTATTAAATGCGACAATCCCTTTTTGTTTGTTTATTTTGGTTTTGGATCCAGACCTTTTGCTGATGCTATTGGGAAATGAATGAATTCTATTTTTCATTTGCATTCTTGTGTACATTAACAATACCGGATGAAATCAGAACTTCCTGTCACACAGATCATCCCAGTGGAAACACTGCTGGTGCCTCTTATTCAGGCATTTGGGGACTTTGAGCTGCAGATGCTAATATTAAAATTGTGCCCACCAATATTGGCCCTTGATCAAGGTAAGGAGTAGATAATTATCTTTTGTGTTATTGTGGTTGCAGTTCCATTTCAGATCACTTCTTACACATCCCTAGGAAAGAAGACCTTTAAGGGAAATGCGATGAGGCCACAGGCTTCTCTCACTTGCCAAGTGACAGAGCGAAATCCACCACCCCAGGCCAGGGCCCTGCTGTCCTCACCTCCAAAGACACACCCCTTCCATGTGCGTCCTGTGAACAGCAGCATCGGGTCGTAGGTGAGCATCTTGGCTGACGGAGGGGCGCCCACCACCACGCTGGTCCCGTAGTTCATGTGGCAGGACGCCAGGGCATCCACCTGCGTTTAACACGAAGGAGAAAGCTTGGTTCACACGGGCTCAAAATGACCTGCGTGCCATAGCAGTTCCTGAGGTCAGCTCAGCTTCCAAGTCATGCAAGTAAACGAGGCCGCCTTTTGGCTTTCTTGCTTTAAAAAATCCTCAGTGCAACATCAGTTTTTAACTAAACTCCTCCACACATTTTCCCTTTACGGGAGGAAACAATAATTAATGTGGTCAGTATTTGTGGCGTTTTCACTGTACCATGCAGTAAAACACAGAGAAATCTGGTGATGTTTTCATACCGATAACACCAGTCCAGGCAAGCCTTAGGAAGTCATTTGAACCAAACTCAATTGAATTAAGTATACCAAATAAATTAACATAGTGGTTTTCCAAAAAAGTTTAGTTTGAAAATTAAAGAACATACTAAAATGTGGGATAAAGGAGTTTATTTTCTTGGCAGCATTTCTGAAACTAACTCTATATTTTCTATTTATTAATAATTTTTTGAATACTTGGTAGATTGTATTAACAGATATTGACATTTTTCAGAGATAAATGTTCATCCAAGTATTACCTGGTAATCAATAGTACCTAGTTAATATAACCAATATTGCACATGGCTCCATAAACATACAACCTAGAATGCTATTCACTGCTATGGAATAATTCCTATGGATTCACTAGGAAAGGGGTATGGCAATAATAGTAAACTAATGGCTACCTATTCCTAAATTACCAAGAGCATTAAAGTGAAGTTAATCTGCTACTCAATCTTGAGCAAAATTGGCTTTGTTCTATTTTTCCAGGTCTCCCTACCCTACCCCAGCCCAGGGCATTCCAATTCTAGGATATCTGCACTGGTTTCACAGCTCTAAGCCAGGGTCTGGTGCTGCTGGCTGCCACGAAGAGGGCATGCTAAGAAAGTTGAAGGCTTATATTCTAAGGGAATTCAGAGGAGCGAAAAGAAAGCTCAGATGTAGAGTAAGAAGTTGGATCTATCAAGGATTTGGAGAAGAGACTGCAACATTTGCAATAATCCCTTTTCTTTGGAATCTCTCCCTTATCTCTCCTTAGGGAGTCCCCTTGTGATTCTTTGTTTGCTAAAGTTCAAGAGATGGAACGCAAGGATTACCTGTCCCAAGAAATCCACATATACAAGGAGGATACTTTAAAAAAATGTACCTGGAAGGGTGGCTACCTTGTCCTCTAGTCATCTGAGAGTGGTATGATGTGATACTTAACTTTGGTCAGGAGGACTTGCTCTTAAGCTTTTGAATTTTTAGGCAAAATTGCTATGTGATTACCAGTTTTGGCCTGAGAAACGGGTATGTTCACAGTTGATTGTTAATAAGGCTACGGAATTGGATTTTACCCTGTGCATATCTAACAGCTGGTGTACGTTGTGGCTCCCCGAATTCTGGCCCTTACCATGGTTTCGAGACGCCCGATGACTTCAAAGCTGTAGTTCACGGTGTTGCCTGTCATTTCCGACAGCACCTCGCTGATGGGCTTGGTGGAGTCCTTCGGGCTGAGGCACTCCGTGGCGCCCACGGCCATGGCCTTCTCAAATTTGTCTTTGTTGAGGTCAATGCCAATGATCCGGGAGGCACCAGCCGACTTACAGCCCATGATGACCGAGAGGCCGACTCCTCCCAGGCCGAAGACAACGCAAGTAGAACCAGGTGTCACCTGTAGAGAGAAGCGTTCCTGTAAACGTAGGCTGTAGGGTCAAAAAGTGAGAAAAAGTGAGACCTGCGAAGTGCTTCTTGCTATGAGCACTGAATTCCACGGTCGCCGCCATGTCAGCGAGGACTGGATGATTCATTCCGATGATGACGCACAAAGACAGCTAGAAACAGTGCAAGACCTGGGAAGAGAAAAGGAGTACTTGCCAAAGCAAAATGGCATTTGCTAGATAGAAGAAAACCCTTCGCAAACGCATCAGTCGGGCCTTTGTGGTGGGACCTGTTGCCACCTTCTTGGCCATGACCCACAACCTCGTCCAGCCTCCCAGCAGAACTAAGTCCGCGCTAAGATCTCTGGCATCTCTACTCCACAAGCATATGCTGACTCTGTTTTAACTTTGGTCTGACCAACATTTGCTAAATAAACATAACTCTCGGTCATTTGTAAATAGATTTGTTTTCCATGAAAGCCAACCTCCATGCAACAATTAGATGGTCCATGCATAGCTTTGGGGAGGAAAGGTAGTTAGATCAACGTGGGGGTTTTTACCCTGTACCATTCTGTATGAAAGAGGATTCTAGCCAAAAGTTATTGTCCTGTCAGAAGAACCCAAATCCACTTTTACATGAAGTAGCAGGGAGAGCTGAACACAGGGAAACCCACGGGGGTTAGGGGGGTCTTCCTTATTGTGACAGTTTCTTTCTTTTATAGTGCAGAGGCTGGTGGTGATGAGCAAGGCCTGTTTTCCGGCTCTGTCTTCCCTTGTGGGAATCACCTAAGGTCTGTGTGTGCGTATGTAAGCATGTGTTTTGATATGTCTGCACCTTTAAGTGGAGATTTTCAGAGACCTGCAGAGATTTTTGCACCCACTCGCCATGAGTTTTCATTTCGGCAGTGGCATCCTGACCCCTCGGTTCAGTCCCCGCATGTGCAGCTTTGCAGTCAGTGCAGCCTTTCTCTGAAGCACCATGCAGTCATTCACGCACACGTCTGACAGGCTTTCCCGACGGGCTCCTCGATGCTTAGCATCTCATGGCAGAAACTCACCTGCCTTGATCCGCTGGTTTTGTTGTCTAGATTCGAGGTGGAATTTTTTGTCGGTGGTTGAGTTTCAGGTTTTAGATGTAGTTACGAAAGCTTATGATCCTGGATCTGTCTTCCCAGTTAGCATTCTTTATTGTGTGGCTAGAAAGCCTATGGTGAGCCTGAAGAATGATCTTTCTAACTAAGGAACTGTACCAAGACAGACGTCTCCCCAGGTCTTAGTTGCCTGTATGTGAAGTGATAGTTTTTGACCCTCCTGTCACTCCACCTCTGAGCCTTACGTAGATAATGGCACCAGTTTCTATTAGCTTCAGATGTGCTTGCCACCCCAGAAAAAATTTCCCTCCTTTCCCTATATTCCTGTTCTAAGGCATGGGAACTAGAAATTAATATGTATAGGGAGTTGGCCACGTCATTATCATTATTTGGAAGAAAACCATAATATGAAATAAAAGTGTCAATTATAGGTCATTTTAAACATATTTTAAAATATAATAAGGTTCTACTTTATACTATTATTTTATTTCATTGCTGTGATCCCTTAGTATTCCTTAATAAAAATCTATATTTCACATAGGCAAACACAGAAACGCATGTTCATTCAAATATGTATGTTCATGCATGTATGTTCATGATTTGTCTTAAGTCATGGCTTCCAGAAAAAAGTATGTCTTAAACTGGCACATATCCTGGTAAGTAGTATGTGGACTAAGTATTAATATGGTGCCAACACAGCAAGTACACTAAAAAGATGACAAAGAATAATGTACAACTAGATTGTATGTCCCCTCCTTTTCCTTCCACCTCTATATCGGCAGAAAATTCTTCATGGAAAGGCTGAAGGAGACTCTGGGAAAGAATGTTCTATGTCTGAGATTTTGTCAAGGAAATGTAGAAGCAAGTGGTAATTGACATATTCTCCTTGCTTGTTTGATTTCATAAGGGTTATCAAAAAATTTAGTTGAAATATTCACTCTTTAAAACTCATTCACTTAGCCAGGTGCAGTGGTGCACACCTGTTGTCCTAGCTACTTGGGAGGCAGAAGCAGGAGGATCACCTGAGTGCAGGAGTTTGAGGTTGCTGTGAGCTATGATGACACCACTGCGCTCTAGCCTGGGAGCCAGAGGGGGGTCCTGCCTCAAAAACAAAAACGAAAACTCCTTCATGTTTTTATATCATATATTGGCTGTTATGAATTGAATTGTGGCCCTTCCAAAACTCATATGTTGAAGTTGCAACTCCCAGTATCCCAGAACCTCACTGTATTTGGAGATAGGGTCGTTGCAGAGGTAGCCAAGTTAAAATGAGGACATTAGAGTGGCCTCTAATCTGATGTGACTGGGGTCCCAACGAAAGGGGACATTTGCACACAAGGACACACATAAGGGAAGGCGATGGGAGGAGACACAGGGAAAAGACAGGCATCTAGAACCAAGGACAGAGGTCTGACAGACCCTTCCCTCACAGCTCTCAGAAGGAACCAACCCTGCTGATGCCTAGACTTTGAACATTTGGTCTCCAGAACTGTGAGACGATAAATATCTGTTGTTTAACCTGCTCAGCCTGTGCTACTTCACTATAGCAGTTGCAGCAGATGAATACACAAACATTGGTATTTATTTTGTGAAAGAAAAAAGATTAAAATTAGATGCAAATCTAAATTTTAGAAATTAAACATGAAGGATACCTGGAGGAAATAAAAAATCTAGATACATCTAAATAAAAATCTACAATTTTTATTTCCACTTATTTAGAAATGAAATTTCTAACCTGCACTTTTCTTTTTTCCTTCCAGCTGGTTTGGCATCGTGTAGAAATAACCTGAATATGAGCTAGGTTTTGGACACTTTTTTTTTTTCCCCAAAAAATGTTCAGGATTCCAAGAAAATGGAGTTTTTAAAAACGTAGGGAAGGGAGAAACTCGCCCGCCCTGTTTCTTACCTTGGCGGTTTTAACGGCGGCCCCGTACCCCGTGGAAAATCCGCAGCCCATCAAGCAGACCTTCTCAGCAGGGGCGGCGGCATCGATCTTAGCCACAGAGGACTCGTCCAGCACCGTGTACTCGGTGAACGTGCTGGTGTTCATGAAGTGGTGCACGGGCCTGCCCCTGCACGTGAACCTGGTCGTGCCATCAGCCAGCACCCCACGGCCAGTCACACTGTTCGAGACAGCAAATGCGAATGTCAGTTGATTCAATTCAAAAGTCAGCACAGGAACAGTGCGAATGACACCAGAGTAAAAGTGACCGAAACCTACTCGCTCCTGATGCAGAGGTTGCCATCCGGGTTGCGGCAGGCGTCGCACTCTCTGCACTGGGGCAGGAAGAGAGGGATGACCTTGTCACCTGGGGGACACAGCGGGAGACACAGCGGGGCATTAATGTTAAAGGATGAAATGAACAAGTGTGAGTCGAGCCCATGCTATATGCACAAATGTCTTTAAAGTACTCCAAGGTTCATAGACACCAGAAAGTTTGCTTGCTGAAGGTTGAGATTTTTGCCAAATTAAACATCGCTCAGTACGCTGCGTTCTCCTGTTGTCCTTTTACCTCCCTGAACTGTGCTAAGGCTCACCGTAATAATTCCCAGCATGTGCTGTTTCCTTTCACAGAGGAATCAAAGCCTGCTTATTTCAGACTTGTGACTTGACGTCATATACCTGGTTTCACCGTGGTGACTCCTTCTCCAATGCTCTCCACAACCCCGGTTGCTTCATGGCCCACAATGACGGGAAACTTAGACACCATTGCTCCTTTGATCACGTGGTCATCTGTGCGACAGATTCCTGTGGCCAAAATCTGTGTTCAAAGACAAAAACGTTGCACCAACCAGAAATCTGGTCATTTTACAGTCGGCAGAATCTTTACCTTGTTCTATAAGGAAATTATGGTTGTCTATTCGCTATGATTGCCAAATGCAAACGCGGTGACTCTTAGAAGATTCTGAGCCTAAAAATCAACCACCAGGCAAGATCCTTTTCTTCAAGAAACTTGTGATGTCGCCATCTCTCGCCCTACGTTGAATCTTGGTGCCTTTCTGTGGTCAACTAGTGCTCTTGTGAGGGAAGCAGGATGCGGGTGTTCTCATGGGATTGCCCAAAAGTAGATTTTTGTAGCTCGGCCTTGCTAGGACTCTCGTAATGAAAGGTAGAGGAAATGGTGTGCGGGAAGGTAATTGATGAGCAAGGTCTTGCCGCAGTGTTTAGGTAAGAGGAGAGGGTCAAAGAAAGATGGGCAGCAATGCCCACTCAACAACTGGAATCCAAAGTACAGGCCAGTCTCTGTCCAGAGGACTGGGGTAAACACTCTAGGAAGTTGTAGTTTCTCCAGACACAAATGAATTCCTCATTCTTTGTGATAAGTAATCTCAATACAATCTGACTCGCAGAAGATTTTTAAAAGAAGTCAGTAGTCACGATTATTAACCGTTTTTTATCAGACATTACATCAATAAAAATGCAACAAATGGAAGCTCTAATAGAGCAGATCAGTACTGTTGGCTTCTTAATGGATAATGAACTCATTGATTTCACAGCCAGCATGACCAGATACTTGAGCATATGCAAGAACCAGTGAGAGAGTAAATATCCCAAACTTTGGAAACACCTCCATATGTAAGAACTCAGCCTTGCAACAGTGATACACTCAATACAGGTGGGATAACATTTTAGGCTCATGTACTCCAAGGCTCTTTCTTACCTTAATGCGAACTTCTTTAGCCTTTGGTGGGGCAACTTCTATTTCCTCAATGGAGAAGGGTTTATTCTGTTCCCATAGCACAGCTGCTTTGCATTTAATAACCTACGAAAATGGCAGGTGTTATAATGGACCCTAATTTTGTCTTTATAAACAGACCCCTCATATAATATTAATGTGGGCAGAAGAGTGTATATAATGTTCTAATTTTCCCAGGATGGTTTTCATCAAACACTAGAATTGTGAGCCTTATAGATCATCTTCTGTATCCCTTTGATGGACGAGAAACGCAGCCCAGAGGAGCCTAATGATTTCTCATGGTCACACAGCACAGGGGATGCAGGGCTGGACTAGAGCTGAGGTGCGCTTCTCCCAGTCCACTGATTTCTTTTCTTTTTGCTGATGTTCACATAATATTCCAATAAGCAAGCACAAGATTCTTGTGCTACAATTTCAAATGCAATAGACTAACAGAACTCTCATCTGTGTATCATTTATTCACAGAGGACCAATTCGTAAAACAGAAAATGCTGCTGGCTCGTGTTTGTAAGAATGTAAGCCAGTATTTAATAGCTGGATGTAGTCACGTGGCAATGGTGAAGGAATGAGACAATTGGCTTGGTAAGAGAAGAAGGGGACCGTGAATGTCATGGACTGTCACTGTAGCTCCTGGGGGACAGGACCTGTGTCTTTGCATCTTTTTTGCAGCTAGCCCAGTCTTTGCACTGGGTAGGTCTTGATAGCATGGCAGATTAAAGCCTCTCATCTCATAGAAATGAAAATTAGGCGTGGAGTGACTGGCCTCCAGTCCCTCAACTGGTTTTGTTAGAGTTAATTCGGTAAATGGTATTGCTAAGATTATTGAATTCTGACATACACACAGAGAGAAACTCTGTCCACTTTCTTACTCCCAAATATGTCTATAACTACTATAAAATATTTTAGTTAATTTGTTTAGATACAAAATGAGATATCCTTCATCTTATCAACTAATGCACTATTCCTAGAGATTCCTTTAGGTGGTTAAATGACTTTTGCAAAGAGATTAAATGTGAGAAATGATATGTTGGAAACAGATGGGTGGCTGAAAGCCAACCAGGAACTCAACTTAATATTCACCCTGACTTTCTAAGGAAAATGATATGGATCACAGTGTGATTTCATCCAGCGTGGAAGTTAGAAACTTCACACCACATTCTGAAACAAATTCCAGGCGGACTTACAGTTAAGGTTTACTTTAAAAATCAAACTGTTTTATCAATCAGTGAAAATGTAAATATCATCAGGAGGACTTGGAGGAACTTCTAAGCTTAGTAGGACAGAAACAAGTCATAAAGGAAGCAGCTTCTAAGAATGAAAATTTTGTGTGTTGAGAAACAATAAGTAAATTTTCCAAATTGAAATCAAGTGCTCCCCAGGGAAAAATACTTAGAGCAATAATGAGAAAAATTATCATGTTTGATACACACATGCTTAACCAAATTTATAAGGAAAGCTCTAAGACTTCCATCCCTACCACTCCTGCCCCTCCCCCACACAGCCTGGGAGACCCACATGCAGGACATAAGCAGGAAAGTAGCCGGTTAATGAACAGGCTGTGAAGTCTTTGTTCTCCATAGTCATAAAAAGTCTTTTTTTAAAAAATAAATAAATAAATAAAGATAATAAGATACAATTCTCTGCCTTTTAAGTCAATAATGACTTTCTACTTAAAAAGAATACATAGCATTGTAAGAGGGGTGGTAAAATGGGCCATCTCATTCACATCAACCTCTTTGGAAAGTAATTTGCAGGGCACATCAAGACATAAGCATGTTGTGACATTTTGACCCTATAATTCTATTTTAAAAATCTACCTTGAGAAAATGCTAACCTAAAAACATATATATATATATATGTATATATATATATATATATATATTTAGAGGTCATCACAGCACTATTTATAAAAGAAAATATGTAAATAATAATAGAGAAGTGATGAAATAAATTGTGATAAATATAGAAATTAGAATTAGACATTAAAAATGTTTATAAGTTGTTTATAATGAATTGAGAAAATGCTTAAGTTGGAAAACAGGATCCAATAGATACTGTGTGAGGACAGCTACATAAAAGATGGATGGAGAAATGCATAGAGGAAAATACAAGCAAAAATGCAATCAATGGTAGGTTGGGGATGTAAGATTATTGTTAAATTTTCCCCTCATATTTTCTGACTTTCCAAGTGTTCTAGAATAGTCTTTGTTGTGGGATGAATTGTGTCCTCCCCCCCTACCCCAATTGACATGTTGAAGCCCTAACCCCTAGCACTTCACAAGGTGGCAATTTGGAGATAAGATCTTTCAAGAGGTAATTAATTTAAAATTAGCTCATTAGGGTGGAACTGAATCCTACTTGGCGGGTGTCTCCATAAGAAGAGGAGATTAGAACGCAGACTCGCAGAAAGGCAAGGACAGGTGGAGATGCAGGGAGAAGGGAGCCATCTGCACGCCAGAGAGAGAGGCCTCAGAAGAAACCAACCCTGCTGACAGCCTGATCTCAGCATTCGAGCCTCCAGACCTAGGAGAACATAAATCTCTCTTAAGCCACCTAGTCTGCGGTGCTTCGTTATGGCAGCCCAACCAAATTAATACAATCATCATTTACTTTTGCAATGAAAAAGGAAAGATGTATTATACGGAGAAAAAGAATGTAGCCCCTAACGTAAAGGGAGCCCCTCCATTCACGAGCCACACTGAAGCACTAGAGCCACTTGGGGGGCGCATAGCCTCATGTAGCCATGCTGCTATCTCTAGAGCAAAATCATACGCCTTGTGTGCTCTTTATATATTATACACCGAATCAGCGATTATAGTTGAAAAGTGCTTCCTTGAGGCAACTGAGTTCTTCACCCTTGGAGATGTTCTACCTGTGCCTGGATATCCGCTTTACAGAGAAGAGACAGCATGACTAGACCTGAAGCATCTGTTGGTCGAATGAAACTGCACATTTTTCTGATTCCTTCCAACCTGAAGATTCATTAATAACCATGGGTAGAGTTGCCAGTTTCCAGAGCGTAAAATAAATTCTCCCAAGTAATCTGGTTTTGCCGAACTTCTGACTCAAACTAGGATGCTTTTACTCTGGTCTTATTCAATTCTCGGAAAAATTATTTCAGATTCTAAGGCCTCCTGAATCGTCACATTACCCAGACTTCAAATGTCATCTTTATTTTCCCAAAACCTTAAAGTAGGCTAAATGCAAAGTTGTTTAAATAAGAACAACAACAACAAAAACAAACAAACAAAAACACCTAACATTTTAAGCAATTGTGTACCCATGTAAAATGAGGAACTATACTGGCTTACTTGCAAATAAAAAAAATGTGAAAGTTATTTCTACAGTTAATATCAACTCTGCTGACTATTATTTTCTTAGAATAACATATTTTATCTACAATATAGTCTTGTTTTTAAAAAAATGTTTAAACTTACTTTTTTTTTTTTTTTTTTTAGACAGAGTCTCACTCTGTTGCACAGGCTAGAGTGCTGTGGCATCAGCCTAGCTCACAGCAACCTCCAACTCCTGGTCTCAAGAGATCCTCCTGCCTCAGCCTCCCCAGTAGCTGGGACTATAGGCAAGCGCCACCATGCCCGGCTAATTTTTTCTATATATTTTTAGTTGGCCAATTGATTTCTTTCTATTTTTTTTAGACTAGAGATGGGATCTTGCTCTTGCTCAGGCTGGTTTCCAACTCCTGACCTTGAGCGATCCACCCGCCTCGGCCTCCCAGAGTGCTAGGATTACAGGTCTGAGCCACCGGCCTAAACTTACATTTTGATAGACACTGTATACTTAAGAAATTTTAAAAGCATATTTTCTTGTTCACTTTGCAATCCAGAATTAGCATTTTTCATTGTCGACAGAAGGAAATGTTTTGCCAACAGCTGGGCACGTGACCCTGGTGTTCCCATTGATCTATGGAAGTGAATGCAACACACACCACTGAGACGACTACAGTCTCCCTATGGAAACATTCTGCTTACCAGAGCACATGGCCAGCTCTCCTGAGTGTGAATTATTCATAATGCCAGTAGAAAGCACATTTCTCTATTTTCCTCCCACGTCTTAGGCTGTCTTCAACTTAATCCTGCCTGTACTGGTCTTCTCTGAAATGCTCCACACAATGTTTCCTGCTTAACAGCCATGTCATTCCTCAGGAAATGTCCTCAGTATGTAATTATTTCATGGATCCAAAGTTCTAAGAAGCAACCCCACATTATTAGATCATGACAATGACGCGACAGAAATGTCCAGCTTACTTTTCCAGCAGTGCCCATCTTGCCTTTCTCTTGGTGGTGTGTTTCTGCAGCCAGGGCCTTTTCCGACTGCTATCAGTTCATTTTGCTGTAAATAACTGGTGTAATAAGCACTGTGCGCCTTCATATAAATAGTCTGCCTCCAAAGTTCTGCCTTCAGCAGCGTGACTCACAGCCTGCCAAACTTTTCAATGGTCCGCAAACCCCACCCTTGGCAGACAAAGCTGGGAAAAGAAATACAGTAACTATGATGATCAAACCAAGAGCAGGGATCTAACATACACAGATATTCAAACCTACTGAAAAGAGCTGAAAGTATTCTCATCCTCTTTATTTTGGAGGATATAAAAACAGGTTAGGTTAATTCAGTTCAGCATAATTCATAAAAAAATGCATTGTATGTTTCTTAAGTGCAAGCTGCTTTTCTAGGACAGCTGATTTTAGAGAGGTGTGTGTACTTTTGTACTTACACTCTATTTATTCTACAGAGACTTGATGTAGTTCACGGAAAACATAACAATTAAATATAAATGACAAAAGGGCCAAAGAAATGTAAAAAAAAGAAAACTGGAATAGAAAGTCAAGGTTTGGCGAGAAGAGTTGAGAGTATATAAAACATAAATACAGATGTCTGTGGTTTCTAGGTATTTTGAGGATAAAGGGTTAAGCAAAACTTGTGCCTGCACATAGAGAAATTATCATCTGACCCCAAATCACATTATCCACAGAGCTGTCTCATACGGTTGTATAGCTTGCACACAGCACAAATATACCCAGTGCAGGGGCTGAAGGGGAATTGCAATCCAGCTTGCATATTGGCTCTCAAATTCCAGAGGGTTTTCATTTGCTTGGGTAAGTGCTTAGCTCTTCTACAATAGCTGTTTAATCATTACAGATCATAATATTTTAATATAATGATACCAGTATCTTGAGCTCATAAGTAAGCACCATTGCTTCAGCAGTAAATACTGAATACACCCAGCATGTTTTGTTGGCATTATCAGACAAAGGTAAGCAGATGTGGATGAGGACAGGCATTCTGAGTCTCAGTTTCCAGGCCAAAGAAACCAAACTTTATCTTAGCAACGAAAAACAAAAACTTATTTACTTATGAACAAAGGCAAATGAGTACCACATGGATGGTGCCAGCACAAATGCCAAAATACTCAATTGATAATCTCTCCCTCAAGGGCTTGGAAAAACTTTATAGCATATTAATCTAAGAAACAAAATTTATGAAAAAAGTGTACCAAGTGAGGTTTAATATTTGCATAAGTCTTAATGGTTCCAATCCATTCTCCACAAGAACTGATTAGATGATAAAATTCAAAAGCTGAAACTTGGAAGGTAAATGAAATTGAGCTAAAAAAGTCATGGTCATGTTGGATATATAGTAGGTAAGTCATAAATTTAGGTTTACAGAATTTACCAGAGGAATCTTCACATAGGAATGTTTGCATAGGGTTTACAAGAAACATTATGAAATTCTATGAAATTCTGGGGAAACAATTCTTGGTGTACTCAATCTCCTAATTACTTTGGCCCTCCATAGTTGCCAAGAGCCTTTAATGCTTACCTCAAAGTCCCCATGCATGTCTAACTTGCTCAGATCAGGATACAGTGGAACTTAGAAGAACTTGAGAAGTATGCTATAGGAATCTGGACTTGGGAACCAGATTCACTTGGTCAGGGCCTGGAGGCTTGCTTGAATATGTGTGACTCTAGCTTCCACATTCATAAAATGGGACTAATAGTAACCACATTGCATGGATGTCCTGAGGATTAGTGGTGAGAGTGATAAAGCACTTAGTACACTGCATGGTTTATAATCAGTAGCAAATGTCATTATTATTAACTTGACTCCAATTGGTTGCTGGATGATTATTATTATGGATTGGTTGCTTAAATTTTTAAAATATATAAGATGTAACCACTTGAAACAAAATGTTCTAAAGTCCAGGCTTAGTATAAACTGTCTTACAAAAGATAAAACTATAAAAAGAAGGTCATTATATAATGATAAAGAGTTTAGTTCAGCAAGGGGTATAACAATTCTAAATATACATGCATGCAACACTGGAGCACCCACATATATAAACAAATATTGTCAGAGCTAAAGAGAGAGACCCCAATACAATAATCATTAGAGACCTCAACACTCCACTTTCAGCATTGGGCTGTTCATACAGACAGAAAATCAACAAAGAAACATTGGACTTAACCTGCGCTATAGACCAAATAGACCTAATAGATATTTACAGAATGTAAGAATAGGCCACGAAACAAGTCTTAAAAAATTCCAAAATATTGAAGTCATACAAAGTATTTTCTCTGATCACAATGGAATAAAACTAGAAATAAATAACAAGAGGAACAATGGAAAATATACAAACATACGGAAATTGAACAATATCCTCCTGAATGACCACTGAGTCAATGAAGGAATTAAGAAGGAAATTTAAAAATTTCTCAAACAAATGAAAATGAAAACACAACATATTAAAACCTATGAGATATAGAAAAGGCACTAAAAAGAGGAAAGTTTGTAGCAATAAATGCCTACATCAAAAAAGTAGAAAAGCTTCAAATAAACAACCTAATGACACATCTCATAGAACTAGAAAAACAAGAGCAAACCAAACCTAAAAGTAGTAGAAGAAAATAAATAATAAAAATTAGAGCAGAAATACATGGAATTGAAACAAAAAAATACAAAAGATCAACAAAACAAAAGTTGGTTTTTTGAAAATATAAACAAAATTGACACAACTTTAGCTAGACTAAGAAAAAAAGAGAGAAGACCCAAATAAACAAAATCAGAGACGAAAAAGGAGACATTACAACCAATACTGCAGGAATGTAAAGGATCCTTAGGAACTACTATGAGAAACTATATGACAATAAGTGGAAAACCTAGAAAAAAATGGATAAATTCCTAGACACATACAACCTACAAAGATTGAACCAGAAAGAAAGCCAAACCCTGAATAAACCAATAAAAAATAATGAAGTAGAAGCAATAATAAAGTCTCCCATCAAAGAAAAGCCCAGGACCCATTGGCTTCACTGCTGAATTCTACCAAGCATTCAAAGAAGAATTAATACCAATCTAACTTAAACTATTCCAAAAAATCGAGGAAGAAGGAATACTCCCAAACTCATTTTCCAAGGCCTGTATCACCTTGATACCAAAACCAGACAAAGACACAACAACAACAACAAAACTATAGGCCAATACCTCTGGTGAACATAGATACAAAAATCCTCAACAAAATGCTAACAAGATGAATTCAACAACATATTAAACAAATTATTGTTTATGATGAAGTGGGATATATCCCAGAGATGCAAGGGTGGTTCAACATATGCAAATCAATAAATGCAATTCATCACATCAACAGAACAGAGGACAAAAACCCTTCATTTCAATTGATGCTGAAAAAGCATTTGCTAAAATTCAACATCCCTTCATAATAAAAACTCCCCAAAAACTGTGCATAAAGGAACTTACCTTAATATTATAAAAGCCATATATGACAGACCCACAGCTTCATACTGAATGGGGAAAAACTGTAAGCCTTTCCCCTAAGATCTGGAACAAGAGAAAGATGCCCACTTTCACCACTGTTGTTCAACATAGCATTGGAAGTTCTAGATAGAGCAAACAAACAAGAGAAAGAAATAAAGGGCATCCAAATTAAAAAGAAGTCCAATTTGAAAAGAAGTCAAATTATCCTTGTTTGCAGATAATATAATATTATACCTAGAGAAACCTAAAGATTCCACACACAAAAAAACTATTAGAACTAATAAACAAATTTGGCAAATTTGCAGAATACAAAATCAATATACAAAAATCAGTAGCATTTCTATATGCCAACAGTAAATGATCTGAAAAAGAAACCAAGAATGTAATACCATTTACAATAGCTACAAATAAAATAAAATACCTAGGAATAAACTTAACTAAAACATTAAAACATCTCTACAATGAAAATTATAAAACATTTATGAAAGAAGTTGAAGAGGACACACAAAAAGTGAAAAGATATTCTATGTTCATTATATGTTCATACTGCCCAAAGCAATCTACAGATTCAGTGTAATTCCTATCAAAATATGAATGACATTCTTCACAGAAATAGAAAAAAATAATCCTAAAATTTATATGGAACCACAAAAGACTCCAAATAGCCAAAACTATCCTCAGCAGAAAGAACAAAACTGGAGGAATCACATTACCTGACTTCAAAGTATACTATAGGGCTATAGTAACCAAAACAGCATGATATTAGCATAAAAACAGACACATACCAATGAAATAGAATAGAGAATACAGAAATAAGTCTACCCATTTATAGTGAACTTAATCTTTGACAAAGAAGCCAAGAATGTACAGCAGGGAAAGGACAGTCTCTTCAGTAAATGGTGCTGGGAAAACTGGATATCCATATGTAGAAAATGAAACTAGGCCCTTATCTCTAGCCATATATAAAAATCAAATCAAAATGGATTAAAGACTTAAATCTAAGACCTGAAACTATGAAGCTACTAAAAGAAAACATTGGGGAAATGCTTCAGGAAATTAGTCTGGGCAAGGACTTTTTCAGTAATATCCCAAAGCAAAATTGGACAAATAGGATCACATCAAGCTAAAAAGCTTCTGCACAGCAAAGGAAACAATCAACAAAGAGAAGAGACAATACACAGAATGAGAGAAAATATTTGCAAACTACCCATCTGACAAGGGGCTAATCACTAGAGTATGTAGGAGCTCTAACAGCTCAATAGGAGAAAATCAAATACTCTGATTAAAAAGTGGGCAAAGGATCTGAATAGACATTTCTCAAAAGAAGATGCACAAATGACTAACAAGTATATGAGAAAATGCTCAACATCATTAGTCATTAGAGAAATGCAAACCAAAACCACAGTGAGATACCATCTCACCCCAGTTAAAATGGCTTTTATTAAAAAGACAGGCAATAACAAATTCTGGCAAGGATGAGAAGGGGGAACCCTCATGCATAGTTGGAATGTAAGTTGGTGCAACCACTATGGAAAACAGTATAGAGGTTCCTCAAGAAACTGAAAATAGAACTACCACATGACTCAGCAATCCCACTGCTGGGTATATATCCAAAGGAGGGAAAATCAATATATTGAAAAGATGTCTGCACTCCCATATTTATTGCAGCACTATTCACAATAGCCAAGATTTGGAATCAACCGAAGTGTTCATCAACACATGAATGAATAAAGAAATTGTGGTACATACTGAGAGCAGAGAAGTGATGATGGAATATTATATAGCCACAAAAAGAATGAAATTTTGCCATTTGCAACAACATGGATGGAACTAGAGAACATTATGTTAAGTGAAATAAGCCAAGCACAGAAAGACAAATCTCGCATGTTCTCACTCTTATGTGGCAGCTAACCAGCTAAACATTAAAAACAATTGATCCCATGGAGACAGAGAGTAGAATGAAGGTTAGCAGAGGCTGGGAAGGGCATCAAGGAAGGGGGAATAAAGAGGAGATGGTTAATTGGTTAAAAATATAGTTAGATGGAGTGAACAATATTTGATAACACAACAAAGTGACTATAATTAACAATAAGCTAGGGTATACTTTAACTCACAGAGTGGAATCAGAATGTTCCTAACAAAGAAATGATAAATGCCTGAGATGACAGATACTTCAATTACCCTGATTTGACTAATTCATATTGTATGCTGGTATCAAAACATCATATGTACCCTATAAAGATACACAACTACTATGTCCCCATAATAATTAAAATTTTTTAAAAAACCATCTTGCAAAGCTTGACTATAGGGTCATGGAAGTCTCCAAAATTTCCTAAGAGTATTAGGGACTAAGAGTCTTCTGAATCTGGAATTGCTACCAGAAATTCAGGTGGAACCAAACAGGAAAAATACAACCCATACACAGGTTGACAGGCCACCACTTTGCCCAGGATTGAGGGAGTTCCCAGGATGCAGGATTTTTAGTGCCCGAACCAGGACAGTCCCAGGCAAACAGACGCTGGCCAGTCACCCCCTCCACACTCTGCGTCACCTCGGGGGCTGTGAGCTTGTGTGGCCAATGGGGTCACGTCAGCTTTGGGTTATCATCCTGCTGTCCCTGAGCCCTGCTCCTCTGCTCTTCTGTCACGGACCCCAGCATGGACCTCGTCCATGACCACCCAGCTCAGAATGACAGCAGGGAGGTGATAAGAGTCGCCGGAGTCAGGAGAAATAGGTCTAAGTGTCAGCTCCAGTAGTGCCCAGTAAGCGCTTGTGGCAGATCATTAAAGCTCTGAACTTCACAAGGAGCCCCACTTCAGAAGCAAAGTGGGGAACACGTGTGGAAATACTTACTAAGCTTGTTAAACTGTCAAAAACTCAGCAAATGAAAATCACATAGGTGATAACTCTAAGGGTAAGACAGGAAGAGAGGGTCCTTGTGTGCACATGAAATGGATCTCAGCTTATTGCCGAGTCATGCTTAATAGCAGGAATGGTTATGCAGTCGCACTCACTGAATGGCACCGGATGACAAGTCACCCTTAATCACAGTAAACAGTGCTGACTTTGTTCTGATTTGGTAAACTCCAAACCTGGAGGGTGGGGTTTTATTCTGGCCTTTCTTCCTGCAGTTTTCCCTTGCCAACACTGCAAACTCAGATGATAAGTGCTAACGCCAGGTGCGAGCTGAAACCCATCCCTCATGCCTTTGGCTCTGCCGGGCCAGGCGGGGACAGGCACCTGTCCCGGCATGGGGAGCGTTTGCTAATCCTTTTCCAGGACACCGTGCCAGCTTTCAGAGCTGCCACAGAGATCGAGTTTGGCAGTTGCAGAAAATTTGCTTCTGCACACACACCCTGCTCACAGAAAGAATCCAAAGCAGATTTTTTTTTTTTTTGTCATGAGGCAAGAGTCGCACGGCTGCTCCACACAAACCTGGCATTTCACCCAGCTCGCCAGCTGAGCTTGCTGGCTCATAACAATTCCAATTCGAGGTCACGGATTATGGAAAAAAAAAAATCCTAGTTGTTTTTTATTCCACTTATTATTTCCCTTAAGAAAAACAAAAAAGCACAGAAAAATCAATTGTGCCGTGTATCTGGCTGAGGACATGTTGCAAATGACTCCAAGGCAGCAAGGCCTGGCGGTTCTCCTTTCCAGAGGCTGAGCCTGGAGCCTGTCTCTTGCAGAGGATGGGCATCAAAATGTCACAGCAACCAGAAAGGAGTGACATGCCTAAGAACTGGAAAGGAAGAGGCGCAGCCTTGGCAAGAAGGCAGCTATGGCTCTGGGAGGCGTTCACCGTCGCGTTCAGTCAAGTTCAGCGAGGTATTCTCTTTGCATCTGTTTCCAGAGTTCCCCTCAGGACTCTCAAGGCAGAATATGGAGTAGGTTTCTGGAATGTTAGCACCAGAAGCGGCCATAGACCAATGCATTGCAGGGTTTGCCCCACGTCCGCGGAAGTCTCAGAAGTGACAGGGACTGCAGCAGCGTGGCCGGCTGGCCCGAGCCTGTGAGGAAGGTCATGCGCCCCCGACCCCACCTCGACCCCTACGGTCTTGCTGCAACCTGTCTCATCTTGGCAAGCCTTTGTTTGGGAAGAACAGGAGTTCCTCTTGGCTTCTGTAGGATGGGGAAGCACTGCCTGGTGTTTCCTAAAGCATGGAAGTAGAAACAAGAGTGGAACTCTTAAGATTCATTTGATCTCAGTATTAGGAAGAAATTTTTAGTCTCAAGCTGGTTAAATTATGAAAGTTTTGAGCTGCTTATCATTAAAAGGGTAGAATCATCTGCAAGTGACAATACGGACCAAACTCCTGGGCTGTTGGAAATGTTGAACTGACTTTGGTATCACCCGAGACATGAAATGTAAGAACCGATCATTGAAAATGCGAGGAGACGCGAAGAGAGTGCACGCCTAGGCTGGAGCCTACGGAAGTCACCGTGACGCCCTCCGTTCGCCCCCTGCACTGCCATTTCTGTCTGCTAGAGACGGAGGCCTAACCTGGATCAACACATCCCAGCAGGTAAACTGGAAAGTCCTTGGAGGTTTATGTCTTCAAAAATAATCATAATCACAGAAACCCCGAAATGTAAGAGTTGTGAGAATGGATGAGAAAAGTGAAAGAAAGAAAGAGGAGGCACAAACAGCAATTTGCTACAGTTTTAAATAGCATAAAAACCACCACATTGATCAGCTTCTTTACTATTTTGTTTGGTCTTATTGAGCTGCTGAAAGCTTCTTTGTTGTCCGGGCTCCCAAGCACAAAGGGAGTGCTGCTCTCACTGTGAGTCAGCGATTTCTGCTTTGGCTGTTGCACCCAGGGGCTCCTCCTGTTGCGTGTTCTCTTTAAGATGATCAGAGAGGAGATCAAGGTCAATGTCGAACCCCGCCTCCCTGTGATTCTGTGTCATGATGGGTTATCTGGGGCCTAGAAACGTCTCAGCTTCGTAAGTTCAAAGGCTTGACTTTGATTAGATTCCAGAGTTGAGTAGTTTCTGGAATCTTCTTTACATCAATTATGCTCATGAGCAATTAGTACTAGGTACTAATTGATTAATTTATAATGTCTGGCGCTATAACTTTGAACAGATGCTGCATAAGAGTCATGATGGGCAGATATAATATTCAGAATATTTATCAATCCAAAAGACACGGTTCTGATCAATCAGAACAGGTCCACGGCCCATTATAGTAGGGGCCAGCTTGCCATTTAAGGGCACACTGGGGAGATTTCAGACCTGGAAACAGGAGTGAGAGCTAATATTTGAGTAATCCTACCACCTGCCAGACACTAATATATAATCAGTTTTTGTGGGTTATTTCACCAGAAAGCTCAAAATGACATTTTGAGGAAGGCATTTAAGAAGCGACAGCTCCGAGATTTTAGATAACTTTCCCTTGGTCTCACAAGCAGTAAAATGTAGAGTCTGGTTTTACACACTGGTCCGTGTGTCCCACATATAAAATATACTCCCTCCTCGTAAATTCACAGACAAAACAAATTTAGATCACATGGCCAGCTAATGTTGATATAAGAGCAAAGGATGTCATTGTTTCTTAAAGGAATTCCTTAACAGTTTTCCTTATGAATTCCAGGACTGTTTCTAAAAAGATAAAAGCTGGACTAATTTACTTAATGTAGCCCGGCTGGGCTGGAGTGCCTAAGTTCTCTGCACTGTCAGGGTTATTGCACTCACAGTAGATTGAGCTGTTTGTCAGTCCATGGCAGAAATGAAGCTTACATGAGAACAAGGCTTTATCCTGGAGCGATGCTTTCAAATTTCGCTTGCACTTCGGAAAGACCTGGGAAGTTGTTAAAAAACACACCACCAAGCCAACTCCCGCATGCCCTCCTTTTAGCTAAACACAATTTGGGGCCATCTTCCCACGTGACTCCGGGTAAAGCCCGTTTGGGACCATGTTGGTCCAGTGTGGCAGCGCCACTCAGAGTGGGCCCAGCTGTCATCCACCCTCTGTGAGTGGTCCCTGGTGAGACAGGTTTAACACTGACAGATTTAGAAACTTCTACAGCTACTTAACAAATTAAGTTCATGTCTGTTAAATCTAATAATTTAAAACATGAGCTTGTATTTTGTGGATTTTTGTTGTTTTATTTTTCTGGTGATTCATTTTTATTGTGTTTTATGAACACATCAGTCCGTGATGGTTTGGGGGAGGGGTGGAAGGGGTTTTTACACAGATGGTTTAAGAAACATGCTCAAAACCATGTATTTGTGTCACCCTGGTTCATCCCAAAGATGTCCTTTGTGGGATGTGCCCCTCGACCTTCTGTCCCTCCAAGGCTGATGCTAAACCCTTTGTCATTTTCTGTTTCATTATCAAGGTTAAGTATGGCATCTGTAGAGAGCTGGCTCACCTTTGCTAGTTTCCTCTCAGATACCATAGGTGCACTCTCTCCCTTTTTCTATAATGTGCTTGGAAAAAATGGAAATGAGTGAGTATTAAATGCATATTGCTCTAAGTGATAAAAGCAAAGAAGGAGTAGGTGTGCCTGTCTGACATAAAATAGGAGGTTCCTCAGCCAAACACACCTCTGGAGGAAAGAGCCCTGGCCATTGTTGAAGAGCCTGTGGTCAGGCAGCCTTGTATTGTGGCCTTGTTTTCTTCTCCGGCCCTAGGGATGAAGTTTTGTGACAAAGTTGAGACCTATGGCAGTTCTCTCCAAGAACAAGACCACCGATTACATAACCATGAGAAAGCTGGTGACTGAACTGAGGTCAGAGCCAAAGTTCTGCAGGATAGGTTGAAGCTGAGAACGAGCCTGTGGTTTGTCCTGGATTATCTCCAAACTAAAAACTTCTAATTATAAAATAAAAAGGTTCAAGTGTGCCTAAAATGTGGTGAACTTATTTTCCTAATTAGGAATCAATGCAGTCTGAGAAAGAGTGTTGGCTTTGGTGTTATTAATGTCACTTCCACATATAAGATCCAGTACTGGAAATACAATGTGGACACTCAAATGTAGAAATTTCTAGAACATTTCAATGCTTTATGGAAAAAGTGGAACAGAATGTTTTATATCAAAAAATGTTTGAAAGTCGGAGATATAGTCAAATTTCTACCTCTGTGTAAGAAAAAGAGTAGGTGACTCCTTCCATCTGAAATTATGGTCTATAATTTGCTAAATTACTTGGTCAAGCTATGCTCTCTATATTTCTCTTTATAACTGAATGTTCCTTCGATTAATAGTAGCTAATGTTTATTAGTTCACTAAAGCATTATCTCATTTGATCATAAAACTATAAAGCAGATAATATTAAGTCCATTTTAGAGAGAGGGACTGAGACACAATTTAAAATAAACCTCAGTGGTAATCTCAAAGGGGAAATGATATGCAAGAGGGACAGGAAGCCTGTGGGTGTTTTGTGGAAGTGTTCATAAAATAGTTGAAGGAAGAGGAGAAAGAAGAAGAAGAGAAAAAGAAAAAAAAAAAAAAAGAAACGTAATGAGCTAGAAGCAGACAAGTGCTCTGAGTACTAAGTCCTAAAAGCAAGTGCTAAGTTGAGCCACCATCCACAGCATGAGGGCCCTGATGTGACAGTCCTCGTCTCTGCGTCCAAGGAGCAGAGAGCAGCGTCTTGTTCACACATGCTCAGAGTCTCAGCATCAAGAAGAAAGAAAGGGCTCTGGCATGCAGACTGCCAGGCACATTAAGCTAGCGTGAATTTAACAAACTCTTGGGCAAACCATCCAGGTCGCTGTGTCCATGGTTCAGCCTCCGCTTCTTTGATCTGTTGAATCCTCAAACCACCCCCTTTTCTCCATTGCTGTCGTTACCTGGGTCCCTGTAGAACCAAACTTGGTGCTAAAATCAGGTGCTAAAAAAGAATTTAGATTTAAGGGAAAACAGATCAGGATCTGCATTTCAGATATGCTAGCTGTGAGACTTCAGGCAATGATTTGATTTCTTGTACCCACATTTTTCTTATCTGCCAAATGGAGAAGATAATGTCTTTTTTATAGGGAGACCACACTGAACGGTGTTTAAAAGTTTACTCTCTGGACTCTGACATCCATTTAAGAATATTGTTACCTTTGATAAATTACTTTAATTTATTCATTTGTAAAATGAGGATAACACTAATAACCCTTTTCTCACAGAATTGTTATGAGGATTGAATGAGATACCATAAATACTTGACATAGTCCCTGACAGTCTGTTAATTATCAAGTATTAGCTTTTATTATTATTAACGAAGATCAGTGTTAAAGCTGGTGCAGCGTAGCTGTCCAGTATGTGGTCGGTACTCTGATTAGGAAACCAGCAGGTGAGCTTTGATAATTTATATGCACATTATTTTGACTGAGCTGGCGCTCTTAAATGCTTATTCAAATGATGAAAGCCTAGCATTCTAATTCTTTTCTCTCTAGGTAAATAAGCTTGAAGGCAGAAATATAGGCTCAGAGTGTGGGTAAAATCCCAAGCAAGCTTGAATGTGGCTTTGTGCTCTCATAAGACCGAGCTGGTAAGAAAGGACGTATGCTGGGTTGAATAGTGTCCCTCCAAAATTCATGTCCATCGGAACCCCAGTGTAACCTTATCTGAGAACAGCATCTTTGCAGAGGTGATGTAAGAAGCTAAGATGGGGTCATACCAGATTAGGGTGGGCCCTAAACTTAGTGATTAGTGTCCTTAGAAGAAGGCCATGTGAAGACACAAAGAGACACACAGAGGAGAACAGCACGTGGCCACAGAGGCAGAGATTGGAGTGACGCATCTATTACAAGCCAAGATACGCCAAGCATTGCCGGCAACCACCAGAAGCTGGGAGAGAGAGAGCATGGAACAGATTGTGCCCCAGAGACTCCAGAAGGCCCCAACTCTTCTGACCCTGGTTTTGGACTTCTAGCCTCTAGAAACTATGAGAGAATAAATTTCTGTTGTTTTAAGCTACCATGTTTGTGTACCTTGTGATGGCAGCCCTAGGAAATGAATAGGCAGGAATCTCCAGCCAAGAGGAGGAGTGTTGCAATACCTCTCCTCCCTAAGCAAGGAGGGGTGAGGAAGGTGTGCATGTGAGCAGTCCCAAATGTGTCCCCACAAATGCAGGACCCCACAAAGTGGATTGCAGAAGTCACTGCAGGGCAGGGGCATGCTCTGTGACATCAGTGGCCTGCTGGGCAACAACTGAGGGCAGTTCTGTAACAGCCTAAACATACTCTCATTGAAAGGAACAAAATATTTAGAGATCGGGCTGCCCAAGGACTGCAAGGGTGACCCCCATACACATTCAGGGGGTCTGGGCGCTGCAGGCAACACTAACTTACAAATCCTTTTGCACACAGCGAAAAGCTGATTACCTCCTTATATTAAATATTTCAACACTGATACCTAAATCTAAACTACTTATTAAATTAAAAGTTATACCAGTCAATTTTAAATTTAATGTTTATAATTTTAATCAAGGGATAGCCCGTTAACAAAACAATTTTTTTATAAAGTATTTTTTGTTTTGTTTTTTTTTTTTTGCTTACATGTCCAAGGGCCCACCTTACCAAGACCTCATTTATTTTAGCGCTTCCCGGGAGACCTTTCTTGTCAAACTCACACACGTTTATCCAGCAGATGACAAAGCACATAAGCAGTGGGAAAGAGCTGAGTCACAGGGCGGGGGAGATTTCCCTCTGGCAGCTGGCAGAAGCCAAGGGTATAGTAACTGCTCCACCAGTCTCCAAGGCGGAGGGTCACAGTGGGACCAAAATGACTTGACTGAATCAAACTGGAGCCTGGAAACCTCCCCTCGCAGGACCCTCTACGAGTCACAGATATCACAGGTGTACGTGACCACACATTAACTTAAATCTTTTATTCATTCAATAAGATTTTAAAATTAGTTCCTACTATGGGCCTAGGTGCTGGGATATTGGTGGGGTCAAGTGTTAAATTGATTATAAGGTGGTTTCTGTTCCACGAAGCTTAGAATATAATAGTCTTCATAATCTTTTGTCTCAATAATCTTTTTGTTGTTGTTGTTGTTGAGACAGAGTCTCACTCTGTTGCCCAGGCTAGAGTGAGTGCTGTGGCATCAGCCTCGATCACAGCAACCTCAAACTCCTGGAGTCAAGCGGTCCTCCTGCCTCAGCCTCCCGAGTAGCTGAGACTACAGGCATGTGCCACCATGCCCGGCGAATTTTTTCTATATACTTTAGTTGGCCAATTAATTTCTTTCTATTTTTAGTAGAGACGGGGTCTCGCTCTTGCTCAGGCTGGTCTCGAACTCCTGACCTTGAGTGATCCTCCTGCCTTGGCCTCCCAGAGTGCTAGGATTATAGGTATGAGCCACCACGCCCAGCCCTCAATAATCTTTTATCCCCAAATAACCCGACCTTTAAAAGAGAGGAGCCACTTGTTGCTCAAATGCAGCTAAAAGGATTTTGACAGACTCTCGGCTGCCAACCACACCCTCCAGTGTGGGACAAAGCCAGCAGCCTGGGACCGGCCCTCCTGGCACCAAGGGACAATCTAAACAGAACTACAGGATGATCAGGGACACTTCCAAAGAAAAGTCTTAATCAGAAGTGGGAAATGTGAAAGTTGCCAGAATCAGGATGAAGTCATGTGTGTTAAACAAACAAACAAACAAACCCTTGGGAAATAGAGCCGGGAAGGCTATTCAGAGAGGGGCCTCATGCTTGTATATTAGATAACAAGACAAAACCATCACAAGACTCTGCGAAAACCACAACCTTGCACAAAAGCCCTCACAACCTTACACAAAAAATATGTCTCTGAGGACGTCTGCCCAAGCAACTAACTCCCCGTCTAACCTCAGCCCCTTGTCACCCTTATTGTTTGTCTTTGTAGCCAAGGACAGTTATCACAGTATAATTAAGTAATCCACCTCATTTTTTCCTTTAAAACCTTTTGTCTTTCTTTACCTTCCTGAATACATACACAGTTTGCTACAGCATTTGTGCTCCAGTTGCAATGCCTTAGTCCTGAACAAACATCGTTTTCTCTTAGAGAGCACCTCTCTGTTATTTAGGTTGGCAGCACTAAAATCATTTTGAGGTAGTTTATGTTCCAAGAAACTTAGAATATTATAGATTCTTAATAATCTTGTGTCTCAATAATCTTTTGTCCCCAAATAATCCTGCCTTTAAATAAAATACAGGCTGATTTTTGTTCAGCAAAAGCATTCCATGAGGAATTGTGCATAACTAATCTACGGTTTTCTATTCTTTGGGTGAAAGTCATTTTCTTGACCAGGAAATGGAGTTGTCGGGATGAGTGATTACTCCCAAGGAAGGCTGAGAGGCGACACCTGATCCTTGTCTTAGACTGTCCCTCGTACCTCCCCGTCTCTCTGCCCTGGTCTGAAAAGGCTCTTCACCGTCATTCCTCATGCCACTTGTTCACTCAGGCGTCCACGTCCTGACACTGGGTCAACAGCAAACTACATGCAGAATAGAAGACACATTCACAGTGTGGTAGAAAACATAAGACACAGCCACATGCAAAGTTCAGTAGGACGATAAGCAGCTGACATTACGCTAATCAAACAAGGAGCCTTGCATTCCTCCAAAGGGCCAGGGTCCCAGAGTGTGAGACGGCCGAGGAGACAGGTGAGCCCACGGAACGGCTCCTGCCTGTGGCCAGTCCCAGGTGTGATCGTGCACGCGTCGTCAGGAATCTCCTCTGTCGCATCAGTCTTTGCTCCAGCTCCCCATAGATTGCTGCATACGACTCAGGATCCCAAAAGCGGAGCTCCCTCCCTGAAATGCTTTGGGATCAGGTCTTTTCACATCCTCCTCCCCTGACCTGTCCCCGTCCTTACGCTCTTGTTTTGCTCCATATGAGGGGAGAGCTCGCTGGCCCAGCTAACAACTCATTTGGGCTCATACATTAAAATGGTACCGTGCTCGGGAATATGGCAGCTCAGGATTGCTTCTATTACCGGGACTTTCAGAAAGGAGTGGAGTCAGTCTGGGGCAGTCTGAGTCGTGCTGTGGTCACCCCAAGTCCTGCCTATTCTGTCATGTTAGGGATCCCAGCATCAAGCCCAACTTCGGTTAGTGCTAAAACACAGCCCTGGGGAAATGCAGGTTCTGTCGCCTCCGTCCCTCCGTCCATCCCAGTGGAGGTGTAAAAATCAACAAAACAAACTGAGTCTAAAATGATTCATCCAAGTAAGTGAATTATTAACTTTTCTGAGTGCACTATTATGTTGGAATAGTTCCTTTTAAAGAGAAAAATATGAGAAAATTGAGCAACGTAGATTTTTTAATATCTGAATTATTATGTTATATAAAATTAATGATTTATCAAAAAATTAGCTATATTTTTTCTTCACACTCTCTTAGGTCTTTCTAAACAAAATGGTTTGTTTAGTCACTCCCAGTTTGGTTCACTTTCAGTGTTTTATAGTGAAAAAAGACATCATAATTAGAATTTAAGCATGGCCAGGTACGAGCCATGCACCTTGAGCAAGGTGCTACACTTTTCAGAAACCCAGTAAATAAGGCACGTCTTGAAGGGATGTTATAAAGGCCAAATAAGATGTCACTAATATAATTGAAGTGCACATTGTAATAGGTACTTACCTGTATAACTTTGTTTATTTGTGATTGTTAACCATTATTTTGGAGTGTACTTTTCATTTTTCAACCAAAATGCCTATAATGTATTTTAAGTTAATACGAGTCTTCTGGATATCACCTATGTTCTCTCCCAGGTCCTCCCTCCACGCTGCTCTGTCCCTAGGGTAGGCTAACTAACCGACGTGGACCAGTTGAGGGTGTTCTTGCTGGGTTTTGGCCAAGGGAGGAGTCACTTATGGGCAAGGATCAGAGTGCAGAAGAGGAATGAGGCACAGAGTCAGGTTGGGTTATTTATTCCCTGGGTGCCTCTCTGCTGGGTCCCTCTACCAAAGAAGCCCGTCCATAGAAACTTCTCCCTAGAGCTCTGTCTCTCTCCAGCTTCCAGTAAATGCTCCCCGCCCCCAACACGCTAGCTTTGGGGTACTAAGACCATTTCTTGTTGCTTTTTAAAAATAGTGTCCACAGACTGGGCGCGGTGGCTCACGCCTGTAATCCTAGCACTCTGGGAGGCCAAGGCGGGTTGATTGCTCTAGGTCAGGAGTTCAAAACCAGCCTGAGCAAGAGCGAGATCTTGTCTCTACTAAAAATAGAAAGAAATTTATTGGTCAACTGAAAACACAGAAAAAATTAAGCAGGCATGGTGGCGCATGCCTGTAGTCCCAGCTACTTGGGAGACAGAGGCAAGAGGATCGCTTGAGCCCAGGAGTTTAAGGTTGCTGTGAGCAAGGCTGATGCCACAGCACTCTAGGCCGGGCAACAGAGCGAGACTCTGTCTCTAAAAAAAAAAAAAAAAAAAATTAGTGTCCACAGCTTCATAAATAATCTATTAAACTCTTCCCAACAACACAGTTTGAAGACACCATTTATTTCCTACTAGAGCAAGAAATGATACAGTAATTGTTAGACTTTCTACTGTTATTTCTTCCAAACAGCTTAGGCTTTGATTCAGGGGTAGATTTCATATATATATTTATATCTATTTTTTAATATATACATAAAATTATCAATTAGATCCTCTACATGGCTTGCTGTCATATTTAACAGAACTAGTGCTCTGGAGAGGTTTGGCTGAACAGAGACGTTGGTTTTGAAGAGAACTGGGCTCTGGTCATGACTCTGCCATTTCCAAGCTAAGTTGTCCTTCCACAACTTCTTTCTAGTTTGCAATTTTCTCTTCCGTAAAACACAGATAATAGTTTCCAACTTATAGGATGATTGTGGGGGTAAAATGGAATAAATACATATAAATTGCTCAGCACAGTCTAGAACGGGGCGATTGTTCAATCAATGTTAGCGTTAATATTATTAAGCCAAGAGAAAGAAAAGAATGTCCATCCAGCTGACCATGAACGGGCAGCTGAGCTGTCAAATCTGCCCTCAATACTGTGACGTCTCAGGCCACGGTGGAGGTGCTGAAAGCTCAGGCCCCTTATAAACCCGGTGTGACAAGGACACAGGGAGCTGGAAGCTGGACGTGCGGTCAGCGACCCCTGGCGGTGGAGAAAGTCTTTGTTCGAGGCCTCTATCTAGTTATTTTCCTCAACCCTCCAGAGAAGGCATTTAAAACACCAACTGTAGGCCCTACTTCTGAATCTACAGGATTTTTGCAAAGATCCTCAAATGTTTCCGATGTCTGGCCTGGGCTAGGAACCCTTACTTTCTATCCCACGGGGCACGGGTCCACCCTGGGCAGAGGTGGCCAATCATATCACCCTTCAGAGAAGGCAAATATGCAGCAAGTCTTAGGGTTAGGAGGATAATATTTGCCTTTAAGGCAGGGTTACCAGCCATAGATTAGAAGTGGGAGCAGCCTCCTCAACTTAGGAGAAAGTCCCGGCACCTGATGTTAACACATTCAGTGTTCCATGGGGCAACTCTGAAACTTCTGCACGTGGGCTGTCACTGCCTGCGTCCTTCAGGGTTACTCCCAGCTGCAGCTCGCCTGGGATCACAGTGCTGCCCAAGCCCTGCCCGCCCCTCCCCCAGCCCACTGTCCCTCCAGAAGAGTCTATCTCTAAGGCTGTCCCTTCATCTCACCGCCCCCATAACTTGTCCTGGATATTCATTCATTCATTCACTCATTCCCTCAGTGAATATTTATTGAACTATCAAAGAGGGTAAATTCCACCCATGTATCTGGACAGTCTCCTAGAGAAAAGCCCCCAGGTGATCCTTTGGTCTGCCCAGAATTGAGAATCACTCTTCTAAATACTGTCATCCAAATAATAATTTATATGGTAGCCCATATCTCTCTAGAACTTTTGAGTGTGCAAGGCATTTTTGGGAGAGTTATTTTAATTGTTCACCCTGCTCATCCTGGGATGCAGTGTTACAAGTATTTATAGCTCAACTTTAATGAAAAGAAAACCAAAGATGATTGAAGTAGGTTGCTAGTAAATGGCCTGCCAGCATGCAGAACGTCAGTTCCAGTAGTGGAAGCAATCTAGTGCAGAATGTTCCAGTTTGTCAGGAGTGTCTTACTGATAGGGCTGTACATGAGACTTCATTTTTATCTTCTAGGGGGTTAATTAGTTTAGGGAACTAAATGGCCACAGCAGTTCCTGCTTCCAAAAGCTTGTGCTGTGGCTCCTCTCTGCCTTGGCTGAATGGGGCACAGTGATGTCTGTGTGTAGCACGTTGTCACCACCTACTGGTGAACACAGAGCTTACACCCTGTGGCGGTCAGGAATAAAAATCTTAGGAAAGAAGAGAAGAAATAGGTAGAGTTGGATTAACAGCATCAGTTTGAAAACAATCTTGCACACTCCTGCCATTCCAAAAGCCACTTTGATGTTACTATATCCTTTTGACAAATTTAGGTAGTAGTATGCCAGTGCCCTTTCTCGCCTTTTCTCTAGTCACACCCCGTAATTTTTCCTTAAAAGTTTTTAAAATCAGAAACAAACTATAGTCTTTACTCTTCAATGCCTGTGAAATATCTAATATGGATATGCACATGGCGAGAATGCTCTTTAAACTTCTTTTATCGATACTTAAATTACAGCACTTCTTCTGGGGAATAAAGTACCTCTTTGGAGAGCCAGGAGTACTAGGTGTTCAGAAGTGCTCCATTTTGACTTTGAATAGAAATGAATGTTACCTTTAGAGAGATCATTCGATAGGAATCAATAGCAATTGGACCCACTGGCTGGAAAAAAGTAAATGCATCATCTCGCCTTTCCAGTTTTATTGTTAATAATCCAAAGTTAGGGCTTCCAATCTAAATTTCACTAAAGGAGCTCAGAGAACATTTCCACTCTCTTCCGCTTTTATTCAGGTGAGGGAGCAGAGATGCGAGAAAGAGCTCATTCACATTAATCTGAATTTTGAGAAGCTGTGAGCATCTCAGGCTGATGATGAAGCATTTCTTTGGGTTCTAAGCATGGGACAGACCAGTTCTGCAACTACCTTTGTGTGACTCTAGGGTTC
This sequence comes from Mirza zaza, assembly GCA_008750895.1. Lineage (NCBI taxonomy): Eukaryota > Metazoa > Chordata > Mammalia > Primates > Cheirogaleidae > Mirza > Mirza zaza. The sequence goes on from VSMD01055621.1 coordinate 42,769, forward strand.
AACTGGAAGCATTAGAAGTAGACTAAGATTATTTCTAACTCTTACACACGTGCACACACATGCACACACATGCACACACTGATTCCCCTGCCACATTAGTTTGTTTAAAAGATCCATGACTTTTAAGACAATCCCTTGTACTGGGCTGAATGGTGGCTCCCCAAAAGATATTCCCAGATTGTACTTCTCTGGAACCTATGAATGTGACTTTATTTGGGAAATATTCTTTACGGATACAATTAGGTTAAGGATCTCACGATAAGATCATCTATATTATCTGGGTAAGCCCTAAATCCAATGACGTGTGTTCTTATAAAACACAAAAGAGAGAGACTGGGAGATAGAGGAGAAGACGTGTGAAGCTGGAGGCAGAGGTCAGAGGTCCATAGTGAGCCAGGCAAGCCAAGGGCCACCTGGAGCCACCAAAGGTGAAAGAGGCAGGGCAGGGCTCCACCCCTGAGCCTGCAGAGGGAGGGAGTGTGGCCCTGCCAACGCCTTTCAGAGTTTTGGCCTCCAAAACCGTGAGATGATAAATTTACATTGTTTTAATCTACTAAATTTGTGGTAATTTTTTAATGGCAGCCATGAGAAATGAATACACACCTTTATTTTTCTAAGCTGCTTCTCAATTAGGTAAAGATGTTGACTTCAAAATTCCTAGTGGAATTTCAGCAGGTGTGAGATAGTCTAAGCCTGAGTACTTCCATGAAGATCGCGTTGTAGCAAAAATCTGAGACAAGTATTTCTGCTAACAGATTGCTGTGTTTTGTTTCATTTGTTTCCCATACTCCAGCTTAAGGAATAAATTTAGACCCCTTCGGAGGCCTCCTGTGCCCCTCCCTGTTGCCCCTCTCTCCTCCAGAGAATTATTTCTCTGAATTTCATAATTTCATTATTCACTTGCTTTGCTTATAGCTTTACCACATATGGATGTGTCCCTAAATACCTTTTGGGTTAGTTGTTTCTTTTTGGAATTCTTATCACTTCATCTTTAATTTATTTTTCATAAATATAAAATCTATATTTCATAAATTTAAATATATATATTTTTCAAATGTATTTATGTTAAACATGTAGCTGGTATGGTTGTATTCCACTCTGTTACCACATATGCTATGACATAGTATTCTATCATGAACAGACTGCTCCAGTGAATTTTCTTATAGAAATGTCCTTGTGCACACGTGTAAGAATTGGAACTAAGGTGTGGAGCTGCTGGGTTTTCAATTTGGCCAGTAATGCCAAGTTGTATTCCAAAGAGATTGTACCAATTTAGGCTTCTGGTAGTAGTTCACATGTGCTCTCACTCTCACTGATCCACGTATACTCCCTAATGCTTGTATTATTATACTTCTTAATTTTTGCCAACTAAGTAGAAAATGGCATATCCTTATAGTTTTAGTTTGCATGTTGCTAGTTACTCATGAGGAAGATCTTTTTATTTATGCACATACATGCTTTTGTTTCTGTCAAATGACTATTCATAATTTTTTCCTATTTTTCTACTGGATTATTTGTATGTTGCACACAGCCTTATCTGAGTTTTTTAAATGATTTATTTATTCTTTTTTAATTTCAGAGTATTACGGGTTACAAATGTTTTCGTCACATAAATTGCCTTTGCACCACCTGAGTCAGAGCTACAGGTGTGTCCATCCTACAGACAGAGCACACTGCATCTGTCAGGTGGGAATTTACCCCTCCCTCCTCCCCCTCCCACCTGCTCAACACCTGATGGATGTTGCTTCCCATATGTGTATATAAGTGTCGATTGATTAGTACCGATTTAATGGCTGGTACATGTGTTTGTTTTTCCATTCTTGTGGTACTTCAGGTAGGAGAATGGGCTCTAGTTCTACCCAGAGTAATACAGGAGGTAGTTCACCATTGTTTTTTGTGGCTGCGTAGAACTCCATGCCATACATATACCACATTTTATCGATGTACTTATGGATTGATGGGTATTTGGGTTGTTTCACAATCTTTAGGTTGTTTCACAATCTTTGCAAATTGTGCTGCTATAAATATTCAAGAGCAGATGTCTTTTATATAGAATGTCTTTTTTTTTCCTTTGGGTAAATACCCAGTAGTGGGATTGCTGGATCAAATGGTAGTTCTACTTTTAGTTCTTTGAAGAATCTCCATACTGTTAATATTTTCCATAGAGGTTGTACCAGTTTGCAGTCCCAACGGCAGTGTATGAGTGTTCCTATCTCTCCACATTCACATCAGCCTTGCTGTTTTGGGACTTTTTAATAAAAGCCATTCTCACAGGAGATAAGTGATATCTCATTGTGCTTTTGATTTGCATTTCCCTGATGATTAGAGATGTTGGGCATTTGTTCTTATGTTTCTCAGCCATCAGTCTGTCTTCTTTTGAAAAGTTTCTGTTCATGTCCTTTGCCCACTTTTTAATGGGGTTGTTTGATTTTTTTTCTTGCTAATTTTCTGAGTTCTATATAGATTCTAGTTATAATCTCTTTTCAGAGGTATAGCATGCAAATATGTTCTCTCATTCTGTATGTTCACTCTAATGATTGTTTCTTTGGATGTGCAGAAGCCTTTTCATTTGATCAGGTCCCATTTATTTATTTCTGTTGTTGCTGTGATTGCATTTGGGATCTTCTTAATGGATTCTTTGCCTAGGCTAATGTCTATAGGATTTTTTCCAACATTTTCTTCTGGAATTCTTATAGTTTTATGCCTTAGATTTAAGTCTGTTATCCACCGTGAATTGATTTTTGTGAGAGGTGAGAGACACTGATCTTGTTTTCAGTCTTCTACATGTGGCTATCCAATATTCCCAGCACTGTTTATTTAATAGGGATTCTTTACCCCAGGGTGTGTTTTTGTCTGCTTTGTCAAGGGTCAGATGGCAATGTGAGGATGGTTTTATATCTGGGTTCTCAGTCCTGTTCCATTGATCTATGTCTCTTGTGCTAGCACCATGCTGTTTTGGTTGCTATAGCCTTGTAGTATAGCTTGAAGTTTGATAAATTGATGTCTCTCAATTTGTTCTTTTTGCTTAAGGTTGCTTTGGCTATATAGAGTCTTCTCTGGTTCATACAAAACATAGAATTATTTTTTCTATATCTGTGAAAAATGATGTTGGTATTTTAAAAGGAATTATATTGAATCTGTAGATCACTTTAGGTAGTATAGACATTTTAACAATGTTGATTCTGCTGACCCATGAGCATGGTATGCTTTTCCACCTGTTTACGTCCTCTGCTATTTCCTTCCTCAGTGTTTTGTAGTTCTCCCTGTAGAGGTCTTTTACCTCCTTAGTTAAATATATTCCAAGGTATTTTATTTTCTTCATTGCTATTGTGAAGGGTATTGAGTCTTGAATTTGGTTCTCAGTTTGACTGTTGTTGGTGTATAGGAATACTACTGATTCCTGTACATTGATTGTGTAACCTGAGTCTTTGCTGAATTTGTTTATCAAGTCCAGTAGTCTTATGGCAGAATCTTTGGAGTTTTCTGGATATAAGACCATATAGTCAGCAAAGAGCGATAGTTTGACCTCTTCTGCCCCTGTTTGGATCCCTTTGATTTCCTTCTCTTGTCTGATTGCTCTGGCTAGGACTTCTAACACTATGTTAAATAGAAGTGGTGACGGAGAGCTCTTACAAAGGGGGCAGGTGACTAGCATGCGCTCTTCTCAGCCCTTTACCCTCCCGTTTCCTCTTGTTTCCTGCCTAGAGGATGGATCTGATGTGTGCAAATATGTGGCCATTTTGGGAAACTGGAACTTTAAGAACCATCATGGATAAGAGATAAGTTCAAAAATGAGAGCCAATAGTGCAGGGAGAGGAATTGCTGAAAGCATTTCCCTGTGTTTAGAGGGTCCCTTCCTGTCCCTTTCAAACTCTGGAGCTTTCCCACACTTCCTCATTACCACTTTTTAATGCCTCCTGACACCTGGTTACTGGCTTATTGAGTATTCCTTGTGCAAAGCTGTGTTTGCCTGTGAGGCTTCAACCAAGGTGCCTGAGGCTGGGTTCCTGCCTCAGGGAGGGAGTGGGTTTATCCCCCCACCTCTCAGTACTAGTCACACCTTGTGGCAGTTGTTGGTTTGCTTCTCTCTTTGCCTCTCTCTTCTGGGATCTTGAGGGCAGTGTCTGAGTCTTGCCTCTTGATTTACCCCGTGCCTGGCAGGTGGTCGATGTTTAGCAGTTATAGAACAAATGAAAAACAGGAGATGGGGAAAAAAGGGCTCACTGTTGTAAGGGGATGGGGCTCAGCACATCCTGGCATGCCAGGAAGATGCTTTTGAGCAAGGAGGTGGTGAGAGCTATTTCCCCATGGATTGTCGTCGTGTCAGGGACCAAAGCAGAGGTATAGCCAGGCATGGATGACATAATTAAGCATGCTATTTAATTGGCTCTGGCCCCCAGATGACAAATGAGCCATTCCTGCCCATAATGGTCCTTTGTGCCCATACCAGACTCTGCCACGCTGGTGTGGCCCACTCCCAAACCTGTCCCAGGTTCAGAGTCCCATTCAGTGTACTACTTCAGGACCAGTGAAAATCAGTCAATATATACATAAGATGAAACTGAAACCATGTATGATGTAGACTATGCATGGCTCCCTCTTTAGACATACTCTTTTTTTCATGTTACTGACACAATAGACTGATGTTCAGGTAATGACAGCCAATTTGTGTGAAGCATTTACTGCCTGGTAGCTTCTGTGCCAGGAACTCTCCATGTCCTTTCCAGGATGGGTGGTTTGATCAGGTGATGTCTAGATTGCTCATCTGGGGCTTCTTATTTTGTAGAAAATAAAAAAACAAAAACAAAAATGAGAGCCAAATATTAGGAAAGATGGACCTAAAACACATAAGAGGCAGAATTCCAGAATAACCCACAGCTTTTGTACCATCCCTGGACTGTTGAACTCTTTCATGTGAGGGAGAAATACAGGTATATCTTGCTTAAAGATTCATTTCTTGTCACTGTTATTAGTTATGTAAAAACATTTCCTAACTGACACAAGATACAGAATGAAAATCTCAAACTACCAAAATTACCTTAGAAAATCAACTAAATCCCACATAAAATACAGTAAAGCGGTGAGGCATAAATCATGAATGGGTCATAGGCAAAGGCAATTAAGCCTTTAATTCTTGGGGCCAGTGAAAATAATAAACAAATTGGGCTCTACCCTTGCATTAAGTTAATATTTGCCTTTTGGAAATTATCTATATTGCTTTTAGAAACTGTAATTAAGAAATTTAAAATAATGTGTATTCTGAAAAGAAAAATACTAGGAAGCACCCATATATGCAGTCCTGATAGCAATATATATGTGTATGTGTATATATTCATTTATGACTTTTAAATAACATTTTAATATTTTTTCAAGGCTGTTGAACAAGTCATTGTCATGGACATCCTGACTACCAAAGCAGTGTACTTCATTCACAATGATTGGAAAACCCTCAAAATCATTCACACCTTCTCCTCACAGTGATTGAGCTAAGTTTGATTATGTCACATGGTAAATGTTCCTTAAGCAGAATTGTGGGAAGAATTATCAATTTTATTTATATTGCTCTTTATTTTCTCTTCCTTCTTTCCCTTTCTTTGCATTTGATATAACTCTGTTATAATGTCCAACATTGAGAAAAACACTTGCTACCGCATAGTTTTGTCAAGTTGTGAGTAACTGGAGGTCTGAGAAGATGAGTGGGTGAAGAGATTCTAGAACTTAAATTTTCCCAAGGAATGTTACCATGTTGCTAAGCTATGTAGCATAGCTTAGCAACCAGGGGGACACATAGGCTCCTTTGAGTAAGAGTGGGAAAAACTGGAGGGAGACAGCTATATTCTTTTGGAAGCATTAGACATTAGGCTGCCTCTGCCAATTAAAAATTCCCAGCTTAAGTGCAAAGGAAATCAACAAAAACCCAGTCTAGACCTGTTATGAAGCTGGGAGGGTATCAACAGACTTGAGTTCCTGTCAACCAGATCACCTGCTTTTAATACTATCTTCAGGTATAATTTTAAATTCATCATTAAAATAATTTTGTAAAATTTCAGGTTATAATTTAGTTAATTGTCCTAAAGTTCATATTCTTTTCAAGACATATGTAAATGCCAAATAAATCTTTTTTAAGGAAATGGGGTATTATTTTTTAAAGTAAACCACCTATTTTTGAGTGGATCATACAAATAAAATATGCAAAGTTTGTGTGGATAAAGACATTTATTCTGTGGAAAACATAGCTCTATCTAACAAGCATTTATTGAGCATATACTATGTGGCAGGCTGTGTTCTAGATACTGGGAATACAGAAGTGAAAACAGGGCTAAGTCACTGCCTGCTTGATTATCATATCCTCCTGAGAGAAGCAAAAAAATAAAGAAATGTAAAACAAGTAATGCCAGGGAGTGATGCACACTATGAAGATAGCTCAAGGAGGGAAAGGATTAGAGAGTGATTGAGGCTGGGATGATGATAACTACTTTTGAGAGAGGGTTAGGAAGGCTTCTGGAGAAAGTGTCCTTTAGGCAGAGAAATGAATGAAGCAATGGAGGAAGCCATGGAATGACCTAAGGGGGGTGCGTTATATGTTGTAAGATCTGAAAATGCAAAATGATTTTGTACTCATCACCTAAATAATAATCCTCATATCCCTTTGCATTCATAACTTTCACCTACTCATTAATCTGATATTGTGTTCTATCTTTGTAAGCATACATCTTATATACGTGTTACTTTGGACTAAGAATTTTCACATATAATGCAGATTTACACAGTATTTTATAAGTCACAATAGCCAGAGCTAGGATTTGATGGATTAGTAATGCTTTCAAGACCACTTATTTTGCAGATTTTTTTGTCATTTAGTCTAAATAAATTTCAACTATTTGTAAATATATAGGTAGATTCAAGAAGCTATAGGAAGGCTGGGTGTGGGCTCAAGTGTAATCCTAGCATTTTGGAAGGCCAAGGTGGGAGGATTGCTGAGGCTAGGAGTTTGAGACCAGCTTGACCCCATCTGGTCAAGAGTGAGACCCCATCTCTACAAAAGGTAGAAAAATTAGCTGGGTGTGGTGATATGCACCTGTACTCTCAGCTACTTGGGCTGAGGCAGGAGGATCACTTGAGCCCTGGAGTTTGAGGTTGCAGTGAGCTGTGATGATGCCACCACACTCTAGCTTGGGCATCAGAGCAAGACCCTGTCAATAAAAAAGAAAAGCTATAGGAAAGGAAATATTTCTCCCTGAAGTACTTACACAATTTCCTGAATGGTGACTATTAATTTTAATTAAATTTTCACACAGATTTACTTCTAAAGTTTTTTTCCCTTTTCAGAGTGAAAATAGAGTGTTAGCCTCACAATTAAAATATAAATATAAATGGAACTCAGCTACCTTCATTCAGGAAATCTCTTGGGTATATCCTTTAAGTCAGAAGGTCTCAGTCTAAGTTTGCAACACAGAGGCAAGACCCAAGATATTTACTAAAAATAGCTAAAATGCTCATACTTGAAAATTATTTACTTTTTAAAAGATTAGTACAAATAAAGGCCAGTTCTTTTTTTATTAGTTATATTTTATTATTATAAAATAAGTCTTGATACCAAAAGCAAGAACAACAAAGGAAAAAATAGATAAAGTGGATTTCATTAAAATTTAAAACTCTTGTGTATCAAAGGACACTATCAAGAGAGTGAAGAGATAACACAGAATGGGAGAAACTATTTGGAAACCATAGATCTGATAAGATTTTAATATCCAGAACACGTGAAGAGCTCCTATAACTCAACAACAAAAATACACACAACCCAATTAAAAAAAGAAAAAAAATTGAATAGACATTTCTTCAAAGAAAATATACAAATGAGTAGTAAACACATAAAAAGATGCTTAATATTATTAGTTATTAAGGAATGCAAATCAAGACCACAAAGAGATATTTCACTTCACACCAACTAAAATGGCTATTAAAAAATCCAAAAGAAAAAAAAAAAAACAGAAAATAAGTGTTGGTGAAAATGAGGAGAAATTGGAACCCTCATACACTGCTTGGTCACCCCCAAAAGAAAATATTTGATCTCCATCAATAGATAACAACTTACACGATATGATTAAATTGACAGAGGAAGAATTCCAAATATGGATTTTGGAATTGAGTAGCAAACTCAATGGAATTGAAGAGAAAATAGAAACCCAACATAAAGAAACCAAAAGAACAGTACAGAAACGAATGAAAATTTCTCTAAAGAAATTTAAATACTACAGAAAACCAAACAGAAATCTTGGAAAGAAAAGAGGCTTTCAAGGAACTTCAAAACACAGTGGAAAGCCTCAAGAACAGAATGGATCACACAGAGGAAAGAATCTCAGATCTTGAAGATAATGTCTATGTGCTAAACAAATTGGATGAAGAAAAAGAACAAAGAAAGGAGACAAGTCAAACATACAAGAAATGTGAGATTATGTAAAGAAGCCAAATATAGGAATCATTGACATCCCAAAGGGAGAAGAAGAAAATACACAAGGGCTGGAAAACTTATTTCATGGAATACTGGAAGAAAATATGCCTGGCCTGGCCAGAAATCTAGATATCCAGATACAAGAATCACACAAAACCCCTGGGAGACTCAAAAGGAAGTCACCATGTCACGTAGTTATTAGGCTGACCAAAGTAAACAGGAAAGGCCAGTTCTTTAATACTATTTCTTGCATTTATTTGCAATGCCATGGGCTTCCTGGTTAGAAAGATTGGAGTTAGAACCTACATATTAATATATAGCTCTTCTGAGCAACAGTCACTGACACATCACAGCTGAGTGAGTAGCTTTTAGTACTTTCCTTCCCATAATTTTTGGATGCATTTTTAAAAATCTGGATATGTGATAGAAATGTGTCTTCCATGAGAACATCATCTGTCATGTCTATAGTGGTGGGGAAAATGGGCTGAGAATTACTGTTCTATATCATATAGACAATACCTATTAAGCTAGAATAGAGGGCACAAGTGTGTAGTTTTTATTCGCTTTCTGTGTGTGTGCATATGTTTTGTATACCTATTATTATTGTAAGACTGTATTTGGGCCCTGATAAATAATTCATGTCACATTGGTAGAAGTAGTCATTACTTTGTTTCACAACACACAATTCATCTATGATACACATTGACCAGTTTGACATTGATAAGCATCTCTAATATTGGTTTCAGCAAAATTTTTATTTTCTTATTACAAAATAAATTATATTTTGGATTTTCTAATAAAGATAATATTCATCAATGGGCAAATCACTTATTTCCTGGTTTCGATTTCTATTAACCCCATATTTTAAAAATATGTTCTTTTCATATTTCTCTCATCTTTTGAAAAAAATCCACACTTTTGTATGAAGATAAATCCTTTCATTTCTCTTGAGTTTATAAGCCTTAAAATGTTATAGTTCAAACACAATATTTGTCATAAAGAGAAATCTTTAAAGACAAATATTATTGCAAGCCAATTCATGGACTTTGGAGAGAGATCTAGTAAAATCACTAGGCAATGAATAATTAGTCAATGAAAGAGTGTTGAAATCAATAAAAGAATGAGGTAAAAGAGAAAGATGTGGGGCTTTATTACTGTTAACCAACACATTTTTGCTTTTTTCCAAGTTTGAGGTAGGTCTATTTTTCCATTATTAGCTCACTTGCTAGAACAATTCAAACTACAATTTTATTCTGAGTTACTGCATTGGTAAAAATTTAAGTTTAAACCAGACTTTCAAAAGAACATTGCCGCTGGGCATGGTGGCTCACGCCTGTAATCCTAGCACTCTGGGAGGCCAAGGTGGGCGGATCGCTCAAGGTCAGAAGTTCGAGACCAGCCTGAGAAAGAGCGAGACCCTGTCTCTATTATAAATAGAAAGAAATTAATTGGCCAGCTAAAAAAATATATATATATAAAATTAGCTGGGCATGGTGGCACATGCCTGTGGTCCCAGCTACTTGGGAGGCTGAGGCAGAAGGATTGCTTGAGCCCAGGAGTCTGAGGTTGCTGTGAGCTAGGCTGATGCCACGGCACTCTAGCATGGGCAACAGAGTGAGACTCTGTCTCAAAAAAAAAAAAAAAAAAAAAAAAAAAGAATATTGCCTTAGTCCATTTGGGCCCCTGCAACAAAGTATTATAAACTCGGTGGTCTATAAGCAACAGAAATTCATTTCTCACAGTTGTGGAGGCTGGGAAGTCCAAGATCAAGGCACCAGCAGATTCAGTGTCTAGTGAAGGTCCACTGCCTGGTTCATAGACGGTGTCTTCTCACTGCGTCCTCATAGGGTGGAAGAAGGGGCAAGGCAGCTTTCTGGGACCTCTTTCATTAGGGCACTGATCCCATTCATGAGGGCTCTTCCTTCATGACCTAATCACCTCCCAAAGGCCCCACTTCCTAATACCATCACAGTGGGGATTAGGCTTCCACATATGAATTAGAGGGTGGGGGGAGCACAAATATTCAGATCATAGCAAACACAACATTTATTTTAGCTTTTGTAGAACTTTTAGTGATGCATGTGGATAAAATCTTTATGTATTTATAATTTTTGAACAATAAAAAGTAATAACATCAGATTAAATTTTCTGTAAACTAAGAGTCAGTACTATAGCACTTAAAACATATGAGGAAGATGAATTTCACACTCCCGAGAGGCACTACTATTTTCATAAGAAGAGGAAGAGAATTCTCTGCATTGTTTCCTTGGTGACCTTTTATGCTCAAATTTAAAGTGTATAACTACCCTTCAAACCTGTCTAAGAAAATTGATGCGAAGCAGACAGACATGGGAAAATAACTGAATAGTCCAGCTGATATTTAAGTTAGTCCCATCAGGCTGAAGATGAGCAAACTAAAATCTGAGCAATAAAGCAATGAATCTGTGCTCGCTTTGCTGGTTAATGGCAAAGCTGGGACCATAAATCTCATTTTTTATTCTAGTTTAGTGTCCTTTATACCCTCCAAATTGCCTACAATGTTCTTTTTCCCCTCAATCCAGACAAAAAACCCCCAAATTTACTGGCTAAATTGTACAAAAGCTCCCACATAAAAAGAATAACTTTAAAGTCTGATTTATACAAAGAGGTTAGAGCTAATTCGTCATTGTGATGTTCATTAGGTACAATATGGAAATATACTTATTACTAGATAATATTTTCTAAATTTAATATTTAAGTATATTTTAACCTAGAATAATTCTAGAATTTATGTATATCAAACTGAAATTCATAAAATGTAGATGTTCTATGGCAACAGGGCTGGTAATCTACATATCATACACTATAAATATACACCATGAAAAACTTAAATACAGATTGCTCTGGTCTAAAAAGATAGTCAAGGATCTAAAACATCCACTGCAACAAAATCTGGACATCAAATTCTAGACTATGCACATATTTTGACACTATAAATTATTCTGATAAAAAAACTCCCAACCGTGGTTAGGAATAAAATGTGGATTTTCCAATTCTGCTATTACAAATAAGGTTTCCAAGTAAGATGGGAAAAATACAACAGGCACCAGGAAAACAACCTTTTTAGATTTCAAGAGTAGTATATCATCTTCAAGAAAGTTTAAATACTCTTTCTTGTGTTCTCAATCTATATGACTGTGAATTCATTATGAGCCACAAATTTATCTTTAATCCCCTCGGCCTACAACATTGTAGGTGCCTAATGAATGTTTGCTAAATGACTGGCAGAACGTTAAATATTACTGAATATTGCAAAAACATGAAAAAATTTCCTAGTTTATCATCTATAGATAACATCATTGTTTTGGCCCTTTTTTTCCTTCAGGTTTTACCATCCTCTTGGAATATGATATGAGTACAATATGAAAGGTCTTCATTTAAAGTTAATTTAGTGTAAAAGCACATTTGTGGGTATTTAAAACCATCATTTTAATTTACAATATCAAAACTGATTATAATTATGTATTTTTTATATTAGCCAACAAAGTGACCTTAAATGCCATTCAAAAGAGAACATACTTTACATATTTTACACATACTTTAATTTTTCCAGGGGAAAATTGTTATGTTCCACCTATGCCTATACTGTTTTCAATGTTTACAAAAATGTAATCTGAAAGCAACATGGCCCCGCCATGCTTTGACATGAGAAACAATTCAGTGCAAACCAAGAAGACGGAGGAATGCTTGATTTATAAGAACATGTCAAAATGTCTTGTGAGAATGACAGTTGTTCTGTGATTTCAGGGTCTGGACACATCTGGAAGTGGCATCAATCAGGTTAGACTTGGAGAACTTTCCTGGTGCCAGTGGAGAGGAAGAACCAGCACGCTTAGACATGAACCTCAAGTCTTCGACATCTGCTCCTCAGTTTCTGGTCAAAGGCAGCCGCATTGTGCCTAGAAATGAAAGCTTCTTTCTGGTCAGACACACCCCGCACCCCAGAAGAGTCTGCCACATCAAAGGTGAGTGACCTACGGTCCTAGGATGTGTGTCTCTGCTGTACACTTGGGACGCGTGATGGCTCTGGTGGGTACACACAAGGCTGCTATTCAAAATATTTGGCCACTGCTGAGGCATGGGCATTGACTACTGGGACCAAATGTCAATAGTGGAGCGAGAGCAGAAGCCTGCAGGCTCCGTCTGTGCCAGACAGTAACCCTTGAATTGCTTGATTGTTAGGGCAGGGGCCTGGAGAGGGGCCAAAGCGACCAGGACAATGGGGCCCACTCAGGGAGCTCAGGACAGTACTGACCAGCTTGCATAAAAGTACTTCAGTCTATTCACAACCCACTCCAGCGCGCCAGCATCTGCATGCTAATATCAGCCCTAGGGAAACATGTATTTGCATCCTGCTCTTTTCTTTTTTCTCTTTTCTTTTCTTTTCTTTCTTTCTTTCTTTACTTTCTTTTTTCTCTTTCTTTCTTTCTTTCTTTCTTTCTTTCTTTCTTTCTTTCTTTCTTTCTTTCTTTCTTTCTTTCTTTCTTTCTTTCTTTCTTTCTTTCTTTCTTTCTTTCTTTCTTTCTTTCTTTCTTTCTTTCTTTCTTTCTTTCTTTCTTCCTTCCTTCCTTCCTTCCTTCCTTCCTTCCTTCCTTCTTTCCTTCCTTTTGTCCTTTCTTTCTTCCGTTCTCTCTCTGTCTCTCTCTTTCTTTCTTTCCCCTCTCTCACTCCCTCCGTCAGTCCCTCTCTCCCTCCCATGCTCCCTACATCTGTCCTTCCTTCTACCTAAACTTCATACAATAGACTCCTTGGAGAGTAGGTGTAAATGACAACATCTCCCTTCAGAGAGCGGCAGTTCAACCCAGCTCGCATTGAAGAATAAAGAAGTCTACACTCCCTACACGACTTGGGTTCCAGAGAAAACAGTGAGAAGAGGGAAGGGTGCTGATGTTGGAGAGGCAGATTCGTCAAGGTTACCAAGTGTCTGGAAAACAGGCAGGCCCATTGGTACCTGTGTGGTACCGCAACACAAAGGGCGTCAGCATTAGTGGTGGGGATAATCGGAATGGAACCTCACTGCCGCCAGTGGGGGTCCTAAATGAGACCTCTGCCATGGCGAGCCAGGAGATGACAATGTGTCCTGTCTCTGAGGTGACAAAAACTGAGATTGAGAACCACTGCCATGGTAAAAGTGGGCCACTCGTGGCTGGACAGGGGAGAGCTGGAGACAGGGGAGAGCTGGAGACAGGGGAGAGCTGGAGACGGGGGGAGATCTGGAGACTGAGGGAGAGCTGGAGACGGGGGAGAGCTGG